>JAJIZL010019668.1:36206-54048 GCA_023969395.1 Amblyomma maculatum | reverse complement strand
AAACGGGGCTCCGGCGTCTCGCAAAATATTGTCCATGACTGTACGTTCTTTCTAGCAGCGTTAGGCAGGCGGCTATTTACGACGCCGCGGCGCCAGCCTTCGCCACGGCAGCGTACGCATTCTTCGTTCTCACGCCTCAGCAGCGTGCAGGGAACGTCGGTGGAATTCGAACTTGCGGTGTCATGTGAAACCATGCGGACAGCGCTCCCGCGCTCGTACGTCTGGCCTGGTGCGCTCTCTCTCCTCGCTCTTCCCTCTCTAGCAACGCAGGTGCGCGCCTCGCAGGTTGTATACTGCAGCTGCGCTCACACTCGGAGAATAAACAGTAGAACCGCGACATACCTCGCTCTGTCTCGCGGATCTTAGAACAGTCTGCAACTCAGTGTGAGTACCACTGACCCTTTATTTTAAGATATATATTCGTAAATGGAGTAGGTTTTGGGCAGCATTTGTTGCTTTATTTGCGTGCCATGTTGCTACACTTCCCCGCAGGAGTAAAGGCTCAGGATCACGAGGACGGACCTTTGCGTGCCAATTTCCTCTTGGGCTACTTCGGTTGACGCTGCATGCAAGGCTGTGCTGGATGACCGGTACGGTATGAACTTTTATCAGGTGTCATGGCCCCTGATATGATTAACAGAATGTGCTTATCTGCTGTTTATGCACGCCGAGAGTAAGAAGAGCTTTTGCTTCAAATCTATTGCACCAAACTGAAAATATGCACTCATGAATTCCAATTTCAGCACACTGACAAACACAGATATTTTGTAGAAGTGGGAAATTTTACTGCTCATGAACATGTTGCTAACGTTGTAAAAAAACAATTCTGCATATTATTGTCTCTTATTTTTGTTTTTGCTTGCAATTGTTTTCTACGAAAGGGAAGATGCAAGCTGCTCGAGCCTACATCAGCAAGAGTTGCTGAAAGCTGCTGCTCTTATAACCGATAGCAAAAGCCTCATGCTAGAGATTCTGACTTGGCAGACACCTGACGCTGCCATTAATGCAGCGTCTTCCTACAACCTGGGATCTGCCGAAACCTTGCCAATGGACCCAAATAAAGGTGAAATCCTGGACGTCTGAAAGAATTCTGCCTATAGATTTTCACTATGTACTACATACGCATCTAATAAATATTCATGAAACGAACAAGTCTGGCTTTTTGTGTGCATGTATACTCTCAGGAGGCTGTCTATACATTATTACCTGCATATAAAATACCTGCACAAATACACAAACAAAAACTCAACCCTGTGTTTGACGCATGATGGCCTTAGCTGCCTCTGCACCGTAACACCAATCAAATTAAAAATTGCCACAAAAGAACATTGAACAATAATGGGATATCTTGGATACCAATGATGTAAAGCCAGTGGACAAGCTTGGGTGGACTATGTTGGGCAGCCAATGATCCTAGCTGGATAGCAGTTCTTGAAAGCCAGTGAGTAAGCTTTTTTGCAAGTATTGGATAGCTAGTGAGATTGGCTGGCTGTACGTTGCATAAGAACCAGTGGGTATACTTGGGTGGAAGATATTGTGTATCTGTTGAGTGAGGCTGCTTTGCAAAAACATAACCTATTCTGCCATTGGTGGCAATTGTAGGAAAGCCAGTCTAGTATATTTGATCAAATCTTGGCACAAGTAGCGCCCCAATGAAACGCAAACACCAAAGCAAACCAGCCCCAATATTTGGGGCTGGTTTTCCCCAACATTAGGCAGAAGGCAGTCCACTGACGGCGTGCTACTTGGGCGCATTGGAAAACATTATGGAAGGCTGCGTTCTGAGCAGCAATACAATTAACCATAATGTAAAACAAAATCTCATAAATAACGTGTCCATTTTAACTCTATGACAACCCAATTAAACATGGTCTAACCAAACCGCGCTGTGAAAGTATCTTTGGCAATATGTTTTAGAACTTGAAGCTATCTAATCGTGGCTATCCTACAGACACAGCCGCGGAGATACTGCAGCATCTCAGTTCCGAAGGAAACGGCTGCATGGTGGGGGGAAGGACACGAGACGGCCGAGAACGACTAAGAATTCTAGGCTACATATCCCGCTGTGAAACTCTGTTTGTAGGCTGTTTTTTTATTGCCAAAAATTTCTGACACCTTGACTTATGTTCTTTTTTTACCAGCATAAACAAGCGCACAACTGAATCTACATCACTGAGATCACGCGAAGGCTTGTCCCCTGCAATTATTTGCAGTGTGCAGATTTGCTACTCATTCATGTAAATGTGTAGCAAAGGACGTTGATGGCATTATAACCTAGCGCATAAAGTTGGGATATAATAATAAATCAGTCAGGAGGGAAAACGCAGGTGCGGAGAAAGCAATGAATGGAAGAGGACACTATTTATTACTCATATCAGGAAAGTCACAATACTAAGGGCAAAGCGATAAACCTCATTGGCCCGGTATGAATGCCCGTAAGCCCTCTTCTCAGTCGCAACGTGCACGTTTAATGAGAGCGCTTACTGACCGGCGGGTATTGTGGGAACCGGAATAAGCAAAACGCCCAGATTTTCCACGGCCTGGTACAGGAATCCGAGCCCTAGGTCGCTTTTCATGATGGGTGGTAAGAAGGTGAAGTCCTTGTTGACGGGCAACTCGTACTTGATTGAATCCACAGGTCGGAGACAGGCTGCAAGACGTACCCACATGTGCACAAGAAATGAACTTTGTAAATGCCTTATGGCAGCAAATATTGCGGCGCCATGAGGAGCCCAGAATGCAGCCAAAATTGCAACCACAGCAATCGTCTCTCACAGGCTCACGGTTTCTCCCTTTGCTACAATTGGAAGCCCAGAACGTGCATTTCATGTGCAAAAAAACAACTGACAGTGGCTTAGCTCACCTATATCGGATATACGTGGCGAGAAATACGTTTTCCTGGCTTACCTTGTTGTGGTCATTCATTTTTAGCAGTGAAAGTTTTATTTATGCCATAGGGGGCACTTTGGACCAACAAAGTGCGACGAAGCAAAAGCTTCCGTGGCGCGGTGGTCTGAAGCCTTCCATACGGCCCCTCTCCCCACCTTCCTCCTTTACTTTGCGACTCGGTTAAGGTGTCCACAGAGAATTGACAGATACTGTGCCTTTTCTTTCCTGTAAACCAATTTGGAACGCCGTTGATGCCTGCTGCACTGAGTCGGCTTCTATATGCTATGTGGTGCAGCGTTCGAGGAAGCGCCAAATGAATGGTGCCGCACGGACGCCTGGATGGAACGCCCGGCGGGGTCAATTTCGTTGAATCGCCTAGTGACCAGCACCAGTGACGTCATGACCGGATGTGATGTCATTTTGAAGCAACTTCTGGTTTTTAGAGAAGACCGGATGTGCTGTCACGTGATGTCACCATGTGCTGACGCCCTAGCCAGTCATTTTAATTGTACATGACTAGTCATGACTGATGTCTAATTAGTACGTGTTAGTGACTAGTTAGGCATTAGTACTTTTAGTGACTAGTTAGCCAATAATTAGTACTGGTTAGTGACTAGTTAGCCATCAGTCATTAGTGCTACACCACTGATGTAGCTGGCCAGATGTAATGTAGGAGCGGTGCGTTCAAAGAGCTGCCACCACCACAGCGAAAATGCTGCTTTGCGGCCAACGTAGGTCTCGCTACAAAAAACAAACAAAAAAGATGCGTCACCCAGGTCCTCCTTTCGTGGTCATTCTCGTAGTGGAAAAACGCTGAGGTTACAATACGCTATCAGCGATATTAGTATTCGGAAGCAGTCTTAACCTCGCTCTCGGAATTCCAAGCAGCGCACGTTATTCTCGCTAATGGACGGACAAGTCCGCTATGAAATTCGAATCGAAGAAATCATGTGCGGCTCGGAACTCTAACCGCGCCGACCAATCTGGTTCGGTGAGAACATCGAATGGATCTTTCTAAGACGTCCAAACGGACAGACCATGTCTGGATCGAAGCTCTAACATTACAGGCGAACCCAGCATGAAACTATAACTATACAGACCAGACAAACTAATCAGGTCAAATTGGGTCTTCAGCTAGAAGCACCGCAGGTGCTATTGGTCTGCAACTGCCTGCAGATAGTTTTTTTCGCATGGCAGCACCCTCAGAATCGTGGAATTATGTGCAACAAGCATTACTAATTTTATTTGCATCTGGGGCATATGGGGCACTTCACCGCGAGGGCATGAATTAAATTCAAACGACAATCGTGGGCAGCTTTTCCAGTCTTTCGGCGCATCTACACACAAGTGACGGAAGAACTGCTAGCAAAGAAAAGAGAAAGTACGAGCCTACCTGTTTGTGAGCAAAAGAAAACTATTGTCGATAAAAACTGGAGCAGATCGTTGGACACCGCAATATACCCTCATTGTTAAACGACTAATACCTATTGTTTATAACACTACCTTCTCATGACGGCCAAGTGGAACCAGCACAATAATAGTGACATAAGATGAAATATGCGATATAAAAATGAAAAGTGCACAGCCTTTTGTTCACAATTTCTCTCGTTTCCATTGCTTTTGCCGGTCCTAATATAACCAACCTAGTTTTCCTCGCTCGAACGCTTCCATTAGTGTTTACTGCTGTAGAATCCATAGTCTTAAGTGATTAATTATTTGTGCTCCTCCGCTGCCGTTACGTGAATCTAAATGACGCAACATGACCACAGATTTCACAGACACATCTCTTTGTTTAGGAAGTCTTGTTTGTTCTAAGAGAGTTACAAAAGGCCAGCACTGAAAATTATTGTCTTTTAGGATGCGTGTGCGAAAATTCCGATGCGTAATCAGCGACAGGTATATGGGTGTCACCTGCGGATAGCCAAAAGAAGAATAAGCATGCTTAAACGCCGATCGGCTAAAGACCCCAGCAATGCTTACCTTTGAGAATAATGGTACAAGTGCAAGGCAGCGCAGCTTTTGTAGGCAATTTCATTTCTTAGTTGTTGGTGTTGAATGGCAGTCAACGTACACGAGTGTTGTTGCCCCAAAATATGACTGTTGGAAGCATGGCGCTGAAAATTATCATTTTTTTATGTGTAGCCGTTTTATCCTACAGACGGGAAGATTTTTCGAGGCCTAATTTGTTTTTCCTTTTACAAAACGGGGTCACTGGTTCATACAGCGCGATAGTGTATGGCAGCTGCATCTGGCAAGGCGGCTATACCCTGTGCGACCGCTCCGCTCGGTGCAGTTTAACGGCATACAGAGCCATGAGCAACATTCGTACCGCATGTATGGTGAGTAAGATTGATGCCTCTGGGCTGTTCCGAGGTAGGATAGTTGTTGCTGGTGACCATAGTATGTGTGAGCGACATTGCTTGCAAATTCCTGAATATTGGCTGAGCCACTGAAAAAATGAATGCTTTTCATGAAAAAAAAATTCCAGCATGACAGACTTCAGATAAGTTATCTAGGACTTCGCGCGAATCGCTAGCCAATAAATAATTTGCTACACGACTGCAGAGTAAGGGAGGCTGCTTGGTGCAAACAGTAGTTTTACAGCACAAGAGAAGAGAATGCCAGATACTGCGCCTGTTCATTGCTGTGACCCAATTATTATTAGGCAAGGAGGCCAGTGCAAGCACTCTTGACATCTTCAGGTGCGTAAGGCGCCCATTTATAGCCCTCTGTGCCGTTTTATGCTTTCACAACGACATGCAGAATGATTTGCAATGACCTTGCGTGACAAAAAGCGCCAGTTGGTTCAAAGAGAGTGGCCGGGACATTTTTAACACATCGCTAGCGGGCGGTGAGTCTGCACTGGACTTTCTTCGCACCTCATGCAATTCTAGGATCTAAAAAAACAGCGAATAACCCTGTGTTAACAATAACAAATGAGAAAAATACTTCGCGATATTCCGAAAAACGATTCTGACAAGCTCTCTCTTGTGGCTGCTAAGCAGACAATAGGCTAACTAAATGGTGAGTGAAATTTAACTCCTAGGACAAGTAATACGAGAGTTTTCGTGTGTAATCCCACAAGTATGTTGCTTGCTTTTTGAGCTCTTCACAGTCATGAAATGAAAACCGAGGAAAGTCATTGTAAAGAACTTTTAAAGACAACTATCGAGGTAATCACTTCAAATTTGATCATAAGTTAAATAACCCGAAACAACTAAATTACAAGCGGCCGCCGTTATGGTCAGGTAATTCTTAGAAAGTAGTCATTTTCAACTACCCTGTGTTACGAGAAGCGGAGTTAAATCAGCGACGCATTACATCTGGAGTTATCTGGCAGCAGCCACGAGCCCTGTGATAAGCGCCGGGTACTTCCCTTCCCCTTTAACTAAATATGGAGTACGCGACGACGCACTAAGTTGCATATTTCATTTCATTTATTGTAACTCAGGGCTTTTCATTACAGAAGGGGTGGTTACTGTGAAACCAAAAAAAGGCAAGTACAAGAGGAAGCGCGATACAAAATACTCATGTTGAGAACCGCTCAGCATGCAACTCAGTACAAAATGATTACAGTTATACAGGAGTCAATAAAACAAGCAAAAACTTGCAACCCCGCCTAGGTCCTCTAAATATTCATGACTAATCAGTAATTGTCATATAAAATAATTCATTCTCTAAGTTCGCTTTTATTATTCGGCGTGTTCTCTTATTGAAGTACGGACTCAAGTTTTCCCTGTAATTCGCCGTGGTTTACAAATAATGTTCGCCTGCTTTTACCAAAAACTATTGGTAAAAGCGTTTTATCTTGAAAAGAATAAAGAACAAATTCCTTATAACATGTGCATATTTTTTATGTGTTGGCACCCTGTCCCCTGGCAGTTCGCAAGCTGTCTTCTTTGTGATTGATAGGGTTCGGATTGCATTATAAGCATTAAACGGACAGAACGCTGGAATTTCAGAACCGAATTTTGTAGCGGGAGCTACACTACACTGGTCAGCAGCGCATTTCGCCTAGTATATGGCAGGCCACTAGTCCGCACGCGCGGAAACCGGAGAGGAGAAACAGGTGCACTGCGTATGGCGCCTGAGCTCGCCTGAGAAATGTTTAGGAGGTTGGAGTCCTCAGTCCGGAACCCCATTGGCGTATACGCTGCTGTCCGCGCCCTTTCGACGATTTCTTTTTTGACCCCTTGCGTCCGAGCTGGTCAGAGTTGCCTCCCACCCCTCCTGCGTTGGCTAGTAACTAATAGTGATAGTCTGATTTCGCTGGCATGCCCACACCATATGGTACAGGTCCGCCTTCTCCCCGCAGAATTTGCATTGTGAGCCAAATGTCTCTGGATCTATTGCGTGTAGTCTTCGTGGGTTGTTAAAAGTGTTGGCCTGTAGCTTGCTGAGGTGTAACCTCCTCCACTTTGTCTAGGGTCTTTACCGGTGGAGGGTAGACCTGGTGAGATAATCTTAAGTAATCTTGATGGCGTAGGAGGTTCCACGAGATCTGTATTGGGTGCCCGGGGGAGAAAGGCTCGGGCTGAGGCATGTGCGCTCCCGTTCCCTGGGATGCCCTGATGACCTAGTACCCACATTAATGGTGCATTTGGTTGGGGGGACGAGAGCAATACAGAGCAGTACAGGAGCACGGCCACCCTTGCATGGAAGATTGGGAGGTCGCCCTGCAGGACCCCTGTCCAGAGCGCCAGCAATGGCTGGCTCGCCGCACTGTTACTGCAGCCACGGCCAACGGAACCCTTGACTGAGGGTCCCCTCCCGCCCCCCCCCTTCCCCCCGCCTCGCATACTAAATGAATAAAAATGTTTTGTCCTCCTCCACGACCATGTGACCGCACTTCATTCAGCATTCACCGCCTGCCCGCAGCGTAGGCAGTTGCAAACCTGAGGAGAGGCCAACACTCCGTGTAGAACCGCTTGTTTCCAATGCCTTTGTTCTCACTGCGCGGCGATCTACCTCCTTTGGCCCTTTCGATGTCAGCAACGAATCTCAAACATGCTACAGCACCTGAGAAATAATTTCCACTCGCCGAGCGCCGTCGCTTTGCAGCCGGCATTTTGATGCCTCGTTCACATTTGAGCATTCGGAGGCGCGAGCGAGCGAAATCCGCTGCCGCCGACACGCTCCTTCGTTTACTCTTCTGAGCCAACCTATCGCCGCCTTCGCCACTTCGACTGGAGCTCCCGTTAACCCTGACCTCATCGCTCGACTGTAGCTACGAATGCCACGAAAAGCATACAGCTATGCCAAGTGCCGAAGGAAAAACGCATCATTATTCAATTCTTCACTAAATCATGGCACATTTGACCCACGTAATGTGGCAAGAATAGCTTCAAAGTGCTATTTGCAGGCATAGTAAACAAAAGGGGCATATTTGCCGCTCATACCAAGGACAGCGTCGGTCATAATCCAAAATGTCTTTCTTCCCCTATTGCATTCTTACCTATTGCGCTAGTCCCCAGGCGAAAAAGGGCCTCGGATAAAAAGCAAAAAGGTAACGACGCACCTCAAGTACATTAAAAAATGTTAAACAATTTGTACAAAACTATATGACACTCCTAACGCGATTCAAACTCACTACCACTGAGTCCCCAGCATTCTGCGGTAACCATTCGGCCACGCCGAAATGTGAGAGCTCTGTTTTCATGGCCCCATTTAAAATGCAACTTCCCGTTTTGAGGTGCACATGCCATTGTATGCCGCTCTTAAAATTACAACTTCTTGATCATCGGAGCTTGCTGCCTGCTCTCAGGACTTGAAATTAATGTTCTGGATACGTGTGCTCACTATGTTGTGAACTGGAATCATTTTAACATGTAGAGTTTCACAGTGCTGGCAAATTTAGGAGCGCCGGCACTTCGGTCATGCTCTGCTACCGTAGACGTAATTTTCGCTGAACAAGGAGTTGGAGCACAAACATTCAAGGAAAAAAGGGCGACAAAGCTTCAAAACAGGCAAGCACAGCAGCAAGGACATTAGTTTGCTGGTTAGCTAAATCTTATTTGTATGTAAAGATTTCGGGAAGCATTGCGATGACCCAGTGCAAGGAGGAGCGCAAAAGCTTGCGAAACACGTAAAGTATTGTGCATTACAAGCGCTCTATATTGGTTTTTCTGTCATGGGTCCATCACTCAGTAAATTACTCTTCCTCGTTTTATCTATTTTTTTCTGCTGTTTATACTGGGCCACGGTGCGGGCCACGCTCTCTGATGCGTTGGCCCTGTTTTGAGCGTGCAGTGAACATTTTGGCACTAATCATTGTGTTAGAGTGGCCTCAAGAACAGCTGTGAAAATTGTTATGCCTGTAGATCACATTATTCAATTCCAGATTTAGCTGATACGTTAATCGGCAGTATGTTATGAGACAGAGCCGCGCCGATCATCGTCTTTCTCGAAACGCTCGAAACGACGTTAACGAAACGTGGAAACTCGAAAAAAGATACCACCGAAAAAAGATACACAATATAGCTGCACAGTGTCACGGCATCGAATGCAATTCGGCTGTGGCCGTCACAGTTATCGTGAGCCGATGGTCGATTGCGAGTACGCTGTTGCCATGTTAGCCCCTGAGGGATGCCGCCGCGGGCCGCGCCGGTAGGTGTACCCGCGCCGCCATGTGACTTCCTCTACACTCGCTTTAGACGAGGGAGCAGCCGAGAGTGCATTCGGGTGCTCTCAACGGAGGAAAAGCCCTCCTTCTCTACCATTGGAAGCCAGTGATTCTACTCCTGCTCTCCCGATGTAGGGCACCCGCTCGTGTGAGAGCACTTTTAGATGGATGGATGGATGGATGGAATATAGGAGCGTCCCCTTTGAAACGGGGTGGTAGCAGTAGCTATCATGCTCATTTTTCTCCCTATATCTTAATTATTGGTTTAGAATGGTTAACTAAACCATCATTATACTTATTAAATTTTGTTCCCACATTACTAACATTATTTCACTTCTCTGCTTTTAAGCCACCAATCTTCCAGTCGTTTTTTGCCGCCGGTCTCGGCGGCTGCGTTTCGATGGAGGCGAAACGAAGTGGCGTCCGTGTGCTGTGGGATGTCAGCGCACGTTAAAGATCCCCAGGTGGTCGAAATTACTCCGTAGCCCTCCACTACGGCCCCCCTTTCTCTCTATCCACTTTCACTCCCCACTTCATCCCTTCCCTTATGGCGCGGTTCAGGTGTCCACAGAGCAAGTGTGACAGATACTGCGCCTTTCCCTTCCCATGAACCAACCAACCAACCAACCACCGCCGGTTTATTCACTCGGCCACTGTTCGGGCGGGGAACAGCGTTACAGCCGATACCTCACCGGACCTGACCCTGATTAAAAACGTAGAAACAACGCAATGGCTAAATACGGAACTCAACCTGGGGAGCGACCACTCAATAGTGGAAACCACGGTTGAAATCAGGAGTAAAGTCAAAGGAAAAAAGTGCTTCCGGACGAAAATCACAGACTGGGACCGATTTAGAGAGATTAGAGGGAACAGAGATCTAACAGAGATAGGAAATATAGAGGACTGGTGCGAAGCGGTAAAGAAAGACACCAGGAAAACAACTAAGACGCTAGAAGGGGAAAAAGCTCCGGAAATAGCGGATGCCCGACTCCTACACATGTGGGAGGCCAAACAGGGCATGGAACGTCGACTTAAAAGGCAAGGCAGAAACAACAAAAATCTCAGAAGAAGACTGGCGCGTCATAACAAAGAAATAGAAGATTACGCCTTTAAACTATGTGAACAAAATTGGACTAACAAATGTGGCGACATGGAAAGGAATATGAACCTCCCGCAGACGTGGAATATCCTAAGACATTTAATAGACCCTGAAACGTCCAAAACACAAGCACGAGTCAAAATGGCTAAGGTTAGACACGCATGCGAAGAGCAGGACGATGACATATTCATGAAGAAACTCGTCGAGACATACATAGGGGACACCGAAATTAGAGAGCTACCCGACTACCAGGGAATTCCAAATGAGAAGTTAGATGCGCCCATCACGAGAGCTGAAGTAAGGGCGGAGATAGCGAAACTCAAAACCAAGTCAGCTCCAGGGCCAGATGGAGTCACGAATAAGATGCTCAGGAATTTAGATGACAACTCGATAGAGGCCCTTACCAGCTACATGCAGAAATGCTGGGAAAAAGGGGAGATCCCACCGCTGTGGAAAGAGGCTACCGTGATCCTGATCCCAAAACCCGGGAAGCAACCGAAACTGGAAAATCTCCGGCCTATATCGCTCACGTCATGTGTAGGAAAGTTAATGGAACACATCATTCAGACCAGAATTTCAAATTATATGGAGGAAAAAGAGAAATGGCCAGACGAGATGTATGGCTTCAGGCCCCATCTGAGCACACAGGACGTCATGCTGCGGCTGCAGCAAGACATAATTAATTCCAGAACCAAAGATGCGAAAGTCATTATGGGACTGGACCTAAAAAGGGCCTTCGACAACGTCAAGCACGAAGCCATCTTGGAAGGGCTCCAGCAGGCAGGAATAGGGCTAAAAACTTATCGCTATGTCAGAAATTTCTTAACGGACCGCACGGCGGTTATAACTTTCCAGGAAATACAATCTGGGGTGATCAGGCTAGGCAACAGGGGGACACCTCAGGGATCGGTACTGTCACCCACCCTTTTCAACATGGCCATGAGAGGGCTCCCGAAGGAATTGCGGAAAATTGGGAATTACAACTTAAATTACAGCCTGTACGCGGACGACATCAATCTCTGGATCAACAGAGGGAGCGACGCAGAGATCAATGAAACGCTGCAGGCGGCAGCAGATGTCATCTCTAAGTACGCGGCGGACAGAGGACTTAAATGTGCGCCTGAAAAATCAGAAATCTTCGTGTATAATGACAAGGCACTCAGGAATAAACCTCCCTCTGACCCACAGGTGTACGTGGAAGGAAGGGAGATACCAAAAGTAGAGACAATACGAATATTGGGACTCCACTTACAAACACACGGAAGGAACACGATCACCATTAAAAAGTTAGAAAACCACGCGACCCAGACATTAAACCTCATCAGGAGGGTCTCACGTAACGGAGGCGGCCTCAAGGAAAAAAACCTCCTGAGATTGGTACAAGCCTTCATCATTAGCAGAGTGGGCTACGCCACGCCATATCTGAACCTAAAGGCAGATGAGAGGAGAAAGATAGACGCGCTCATCAGAAAATGCGTTAAAAAGGCCCTAGTCCTCCCAACATGTACATCGACGGAGCAGCTACTGGCCCTAGGACTGCACAATACGATTTCAGAAATCACGGAAGCGGTTAAAACCTCGCAACTTGAAAGACTCAGCACGACGCGAGTGGGAAGAGCTACGCTAAGTAACCTTGGAATAGCCACAGACAGGGGGCAAAAGGAAAGGGTTGACATTGACAGGAAAATCAGGGCGCACCTAAGAATCCCTCCCCTACCCAAAAACATGCACCCTGAGTTTAATAGGGAAAGACGACAGAAAAGGGCGGAAGCGATAGAAACAATATATCGGAGCAAACCCCCAAATGAAGTTGCCTACGTAGATGCGGCAGGAAACAGACGCAGTCGATACATGACCATAGCGGCGGTAGATGGGGGAGGCACTCTCATCACGGCGGCTACCATACTAGGGAAAGAAACCGAGATAGCGGAGGAAGCTGCGATAGCGATCGCTTGCGTTGGCACCAAAGCTAGATATATTATTAGCGACAGTAAAACTGCAATCCAAAATTTCAGTAGGGGGAGGGTAAACCCCCTCACCACCAAAATTTTAACGCAAGGAGTGATTGATAGGACGATCAACATCATCTGGACCCCGGCGCACGAATCTGTCAGCGGTAACGAGGCGGCCCACAGTGCAGCTCGAGATCTCTACCTCCGAGCTGTACAGGATGGCTCGGCTCAGGCAGAACATAATAGAGAAGGGCGATTAATCTCGTATCAAGACATTACAGAACACTACAGGCAATGCCGGAGGCGTTTCCCCCCACCAAACAAGGCGTTAAATAGAGGTCAGGCAATGGCGTGGAGACGCCTGCAGACTGGAGTATACCCAAACCCAGTACTAAATAAACATATCCGATCGGACTGCGAGGACGATAAATGTAAAAGGTGTGGGGCGAGAGGAACCCTCGACCATATAATTTGGGAGTGCGCTTACTCCCCAGGCAGGGCGCAAAACATTAGCAGTAGGGAAGCCTGGGAAACCTTATTGCGAAGCTCAGACCCTGAGCTCCAACTCACCGCCGTCCAACTGGCAGCAGAGGCCGCCGGCGAAACCAAACCGGCCAGCATCTAATGCGACCATCCCGTGCGGCTGGGCCGCTAAGTCCCCTCCCCCTTACAGGGGGGTGAGACAGAGCGGCCCAGGCGGTGTGGTCCTTCTCTGTTGGACAATAAAAGTTTTCAACAACAACAACATCTCTAAACCCCAGAGCTTCAGGAAGAGTGATTGCGCCTGCACCAACTTCCGAATGGATACCATTACATTCGAGTATAATATGGTCAATTGTTTCACTGAAGTTTCCACATACAGCACATGCGTCATCTCCATTGTTAAATTTCTTTTTGTAGCTGCGTGTTCTAAGGCACCCTGATCTAGCTTCAAAAAGTAGGGCACTGCCTCTTGATTTATCAAAGAAATCTTCCTTCCTGATCTGCAATTTCCATTTTCGGTATAATTCCACACTCTGTTTCTTTTCCATCAAATTTATTCAATTTTTACCTTCTGTGTTTTTCACCTGTTGCTTAATGCTCTCTATTTCTCCGTCCTTGTTACTAGCATACTTACTAGTTAGTTTCCTAGTTCTTTTCCTCCATTGTGAGTCAACGCTTTTTAGGTACAGGTATTTACATACTTTAGCTGCCCATCTGTTACTGTCCAATTTCCTCAGGCGTTCCTCATATAATATTTTACTCTGAGCTACCCGTACTTCGAAAGATGCCCAGCCCATAACTCCCTGTACCGCCTCATTTGTAGTTTTGCCGTGGGCACCTAGTGCTAATCGTCCAACGGATCTCTGATTTGTTTCTAATGTCGACTGTACCTCTGATTTTAGGCACAAAACCGTATTTCCGAAAGTAAGTCCAGGCACCATAATTTCTTTCCAAATACCCCTCAAAACCTCATACCTATTGTATCCCCACAGTACCTTATGCTTCATTATCCCGGCATTCCTTCGCCCTCTGGCCTTAAGTGATTGCTCATGCTTTCCAATGTATACCAATCCTTCGTTTACCCATACACCCAGATATTTATAATCTGCTACTCTAGGTATTTCAAGGCCTTGTATTTTAAGACCCTGATCAGTGCTCTCGAGTGCGCCACCTCTCGCACTCGAATTCGTCATAGGTGTTTATGCGTGAGTTGGTAGCCACGGGTGTAACTATCTTGCAGAATTTTAGCTGCTAGCGGTGCAATCCTGCCCCTGAGGTAATTGCGGTTGCTGTCTGTGAATCTGTAAGAACGTATTCTGAGGTAGAGTGTGTTGCAGCTAGGGCAATCGCCACTTCTTCCGCCGCCAGTGTTTCTTGGATGGGCATTGTCTTGCCAAGCGGAGATTCCAAGTTGCAGAGCGCAGTTATATAAAACTGGCTCCCAGGAAAGGACTGGCGCAGTATCTTTCACACTTGCATAGTGGACACCTGACCCGAGATGTAATAGTTCACAGGAAGGGAAAGGCGCGGTGTCTGTCTCACTTGCTCTGTAAACACCTGAACCGCGCCGTAATGAAAGAGAAAAAGGTGGGAGTGAAAAAGAAAAGAGACAAAGGGAAGCAGTAGCGGAGGACTACGGAGTAATTTCGACCACCTGTGGATTTTTAACGTTGTTGATCTTGTTGTGGATGTAAGAAGAAGGAAAAGAAAATGCACAAATGCACAAGCCTGCTGCTGGCTCTATAGCTGAGTCACTTCCACTGCCTCGTGCGGACAGAAGAGCAAATAGAGAAGGAAGAAAAAAATTGTTGTGGCTCAACATAATTAAGCCCGGGGAATTGCGAAAGCAATTGATCCTGCTTATACATAGACCCATCAGTTCAGCTAGACATTCAAGCTACGCCTAGTTGAGCCAAGTGTAGCTAGGTGGTTCTTGTGTTTCTTCGGTACGGCGCCGCCGCTTGACTGTAGCAGATCGTTCCAGCCTCGCTTTATACGCATCATCCGACATACCATAAGGTTGTTGTTGTGGCTGTAGGAAGAAGGAAAAGAAAAGGCACGGGCTTGCTACTGGCTCTGTAGCTGAGCCACCTCCGCTGCCTCGTGCAGACAGAAGAAAAATAACCAGGCTGCGCCCCGACTACTTGTAAAAATGAAGACTCTCTGGTGTGGCAGGGGAACTGCCGCGGCTTCCAACGAAAGCGAGCGCTCTTGCAACAGCACTTAGAGCAGAGCGAAGAAAAACCTTTAGCTGTAGCCCTTCAGGAAACAGGAAAAGGTCTACCAAAATTGTTGGGATATCAGGCGTTCCACGGTGACCGGGGAGAAAAATCCCGCGTCTCCACGCTAGTTAAAAGACACATAGCGGTAGTCGAGCATGAGGTCAACTCGCGAGACATCGAAGCTGTATTAATAGAAATTATCACTGGTCGCAAGGAAGAGGCTAGTCTGCATCTTAAACGTGTACAGCACCCCCAGCAGAGAAAGGTACGTTTCCGCGCCCTCTTCCGCAAAGCGATCAAAACAGCAGGAAGCAATACTCATAATTATAGGATACTTCAATGCCGCCCACCAAGAATGGGGCTACAATAGACACGACCCCAAGGGTAGGCAACTGTGGGAGGACATACATGAGCTCGGCCTCACCCTCCTGACGGACCCTAGCTGTCCGTCCAGGATGGGAAACAGCATCTGTGCAGACACCACCCCGGACCTTACCCTAGGAAAAAACACGGGAGACGCAGTCTGGAAAAACACAGCTCAAAATTTCGGCAGCGACCACTTTGTTCTGGCTCTCACCCTCAGCAAGGGCGTCAAAACGCGTCGCCTCAAAAAACCCAAAATCACCGATTGGGACAGGTTTAGGCAAATCAGAAAACTGCGAATCGAGAGATGAAATCCAAAACATAGAGCAATGGGCAGAGACGCTTAAGAAACAAGTAGAGAAAGCAACCACGACCCTACGGGAGGACGATGCGCCGGTGACGGTTGACAGCAAACTCCTTCATATGTGGGAAGCAAAATGCGGCATGGAGAGGCGTCTCCGGTCGCAAAGATGGAATAGGAACCTTAGGCGAAGGATAGCAAGATATAACAAAGAGATTGAAGATTACGCAGTAAAGCTTTGCGAACAAAATTGGTGTAGTAGGTGTGACGAGATGGAAGGGAACATGAGCCTTGCTAATACGTGGAGCCTACTCAGACACCTACTTGATCCTGACAATTCGAAAACTCAATCGGGCATGAGACTGACGAAAGCCAGACAAGCGTTCGAGGGCACGGACGGGGAACTCATGGCGAAACTAATTAACATGTACGTAGGCGACACACAAACCTTACCCCTGGCGGATTACGAAGGACCCTTAAACGAGGCCCTAGACGCGCCGATCACGGAGGCGGAGGTTCGCGCCGAAATATTAGGCCTAAAAACAAAATCGGCTCCCGGCCCAGACGGAATCACAAACAAGGTTCTCCGAAATTTGGACGATAATTCCATCCGCGCGCTCACCAAATACATGAGAATCCTATGGGACAGAGGCCGCCTCCCACAACAGTGGAAGACGGCAAACGTAATTTTGATACCGAAGCCAGGCAAACCCCCTAAACTAGAGAACTTACGACCAATCTCTCTAACATCCTGTATAGGGAAATTGATGGAACGGGTAGTCCAAACGCGACTAACGCGTTTCATGGAGCTTAACGACCTGTGGCCGCACGAAATGGTTGGGTTCCGGCCCGGCCTGTGCACACAGGACGTAATGCTCCGCTTGAGACACGACATCATAGAAAGCGAAACCAGGGATGCGAGGGTACTACTAGGTCTAGACCTGACAAAGGCGTTCGATAACGCAAAACACGCGGCAATTCTTTCTGGCCTCTAAGAATTGGGGGTCGAAAAGAAAACGTACGACTACGTAAAAGACTTCCTGTCGGGTAGAACGATAAAGTTTCAGGACATTGAATCCTCCACCGTCAAACTAGGAAGCAGGGGTACGCCACAGGGTTCGGTGCTGTCCCCGTTCCTCTTTAATGTTGTCATGCGAAACCTCCCGGCAGAACTGAGGAAAGTGGAAAACTTGAAATTCAGCATGTACGCGGACGACGTCAACCTGTGGGTCACCCAGGGGAGTGACGCGAGCATCGAGGAGCGCTTGCAAGCGGCGGCGGACACCGGGGTGTCCTACGCGGCCGAAAGGGGCCTCTCGTGCTCTCCACAAAAATCGGAACGGTTTAGCTACAACCCGAAGGCGCTCAGGTGTAAACGCCAGATAAACATCAGCGTAACAGTAGACGGACAAATAGTGCCAAAAGTCGAACAAATTAGGATCTTGGGGTTGTTTCTACAAGCAGATGGGTACAACGATACAACGGTGAAGAAACTGAACGCGTACGCCATGCAAGTCACGGGTCTGTTGAGGAGAATCGCGCTAAAGGGTCGGGGCCTTAAGGAACGAAGCCTCCTGAAACTAATGCAGGCTTACATCACTAGCCGCATATGTTACGCCACACCATTCCTAAACATTAGATCAGACGAAAACCAGAGAATGGACGCACTCATCAGACGATGCGTGAAGAGGGCTCTGGGACTACCCATCTCGACCTCGACTGAACGCCTCCACGAAATGGGGGTGCACAACAATTGGACGGAACTAGCGGAGGCTGTGCGCATGGCGCAACTAGAAAGATTAAGCAGAACCACCACGGGCAGAACCATCCTCGGCTGGGTGGGACTGCAGTCAGATAGAGAAACAAGCCACAAAGTAGACATTCCACGATAGTATCGCGAATATATAATAG
>JAJIZL010019668.1:9575-34240 GCA_023969395.1 Amblyomma maculatum | reverse complement strand
TAATAATAATAATAATAATAATAATAATAATAATAATAATAATAATATAATAATAATAATAATAATAATAATAATAATAATAATAATAATACTAGTATAGGCTTTCTCAAGCTAGTGCAGCGTCCAGCATGACGCCATTGAAAATGCATGCTCCGCTAATCGCTACGCTGCTAGGCTCCTGGGGGCGGTAGATGCTAGTCGGAACAGCACGCTTTCTTCGGCTCTTCTGTCGTTTTGTCCCTTGCGGAGCCACCGTACCGAGCAAACCCAAATACGCGCTCCGGCCTCCGTCCCATAGACCTGCATGCCGGGGGCGGGGAGTAGGGGGCCTCCTACATCGGTGGAAAAATAAAGGTCATAACAACAACAACAATATCCTCCTAGGGTGACGTCTCAAACAGCGAGCGCCCTCTCTCGGCTGCGATACAGCGCCGTGTATGGACTCGTCGCCACCATCCGATGGCGCGAGCTGGGGCGGGGCCGTCTCTCGGTCTGGCGTGACGTCACACGGTCACGTGAAAGGTCATGTATGGAGGCGCCACGGCACGCCAAAGGCACGAAGGGGTAGCAGTATTGCTTTCGCAATAAAAGAAAAGAAAGACGCGTGCCGCAACAGCCGTAGTCCACCACAGAAGCGGTGGCGGGCACTATGACGGCCTACAACAGATAAAATTCTGTGGCAGGCTATTCCCCACCGCAAGCGGCGGTGAGCTGCCCTCCGTCTCCTCCTCCCCCATCTTTACCGTGCGCTGACATCGCACAGCACACGGACGCCACTTTGTTTCACCTCCATCCAAACGCAGCCGCTGTGGTCGGGTTGGTTGGTTGGTTCGCAGGAAGGGAAAGGCGCAGTATCTGTCACACTTGCTCTGTGGACACCTGAACCGCGCCGTTAGGGAAGGGAGGAAGGTGGGAGTGAAATGGAAAGAGAGGAAGGGGAGCCGTAGTGGAGGGCTACGGAGTAATTTCGACCACCTGGGGATCTTTAACGTGCGCTGACATCGCACAGCACACGGACGCCTCTTCGTTTCGCCTCCATCGAAACGCAGCCGCCGAGGTTGGGTTCGAACCCGGGAACTCCGGCACAGTGGTCGGGCGTCTTACCACTGCGCCACCCCGACGGGGCTGTGGTCGGGATCGAACCCGACTAGATGTAATGAAAGTTAGGAAGGTGGGTGCGAAAGTGACAACAGAGAAAGAGGAGTCATAGTGGAGGGCTTTGGAGTAATTCGACCACCCGGGGTCCTTAACGGAGAGGCGAAGCAGACGTCTCTCCGTTTTGCCTCTATCTATACGCTGTGCCGACAAAGGGTAGAAAGGGGCTCAGCTGTAGCAAACTGAGAATGAGCGTAAGAAGGTAAAGAGGCACGGTAAAAATCCCCAGGTGGTCGAAATTAGTCCGTAGCCGACTCCTCCTCCTCTTATTACCGACTCCTCTTTCTCTCTTTTCACTTTCACTCCCACCTTCCTTGCTTCCCATACGGCGCGGTGGAGGTCTCCACAGAAAACAAGACAGTTACCGCTTCTTTCTCTTCCTGTACAATCAGAAGGCGAACAGGAAAGCGGAGACGCCAGAACAGAGAGGAACGGCTTACTAAACGGTGTGTCAGACTGCCGAGCGTAATAGATGGAGCATAACTGCCGAGATTGGGACTATAGAAGAGTTCCGTCAATGAGAAAAAACGGAAGGGGATATGCAGGCACGTCGTGTGACGGATCACTCTGTTCGAGGTTTCGAAAGTTCAAGGTTGCCCCCGGCCCCATGGGGCTGGAAGTGGTAGGTCACTGCCGCTTGTGGCGGGGGCTAGCCTGCCACCTTAGTTTTGCCTACTTTAGGCCGTCATTGCACCCGCTAGCGTTTCGTTGGTGGACGACGGCTGTGTCAACGCGGGTCTTTCTCCCCTTTTCTTTTTTCTTCTGTCCGCACGAGGCAGTGGAGCTGGCTCAGCTACAGAGCCAGTAGCAGGCCTGTGCATTTTCGTTTCCTTCTTCAGTCGCAACAACAAAGTGGAACTGCGGCCGGGAAATTTGAAAGAGATTTTGTAAATAATCCGTTTGGACACACGTGTATTGTGTGTGAGTGTCTGCGGCCCCAAATGGACACTGGTGAGTAATCCAATGTAAGAATTCGCGTATGGAAACTGTGCCAAATCGAAATACTGCATCGAAAAAAATTGGGACCACTGCATGCTACAATCAGTTTAGAGAATTTTCCCGTCGAGGTATTTGTAGGCTTTCCGCAGTGTTGCCTCCAGTTGTTCCTTTTCCTGTTCGAGCGCAATTTGGTAGGGAACACCATATATAACGCGACTTACAACGAGGGCCTGTACCAGCCTACATGTGTCCTCCTCGGGGATGCCTCGTCTTCTGTTGGAGATTCTTGCGAACCTTCGCGTGATCTGCGCTGTGGTACTTGCTAGTTGCCTGATTGTTTGATCTATACGGCAGTTGCTGTATATACGCATGTCTAGAGTTTTGATTTGCGACACTTCCGGGATCGTCTTCAATCCTATGAAGACGGATATGGAGTTGTGCAAATCGTACCCTCTTCTGTGGACTCTGAGCACCTCACATTTCTCTGGGAAACATTCAAGTCCGCAATGTCGGGCGTATGCGTTGACAGCGTCTCCTGCTATCTGCAGACAGTCTTGTTTTTCTCCTAAGGATCCCCTGGTCACCCAGATCGTGATGTCATCAGCCTAGATAGCATGCCTGGATCCTTCAATGTCTTCCAGTTTTTTTGCTAGGCCGATCATAACAATGTTAAAGAGTTAAAATGTTAAAATGGGGATATCTGAGTCACGCAGTGTTCCCTTTTTGGGGGTGTGGAAGGTCTTTCCTGATGCCTCCTATTCCAATGGTGGCTGTTCTGTTACTCAGGAAGGCTTTCACGTAGCTGTGCATTCTTTGCCCGCAATTAACAATACAGTCAAAAGCACATCGAGGCCCACTTTCTTGCGTAGAAAATAAGACTCATGCAGACGCAATCGGGAAGGAATAGGCTGAATATACTGGACATGAGAGATGCTTGCACATAAATAAATAGCACGGGGAGCATACCGAAGGAGATAAGAGAGATCATTTAGTTCAACCCAATTCCGAGAAACATGCATCCGAAAATACAGAAGGCCAGAAGAGAGACAAGATCGGAGGCACACGAAATAAGCTTCGCATAAAAAAAAAAAAACATTGTACGCCGACGCGACCACATACAAAGAACAATAAGGCGCGGTAGCCAGCGTAGTTGATCACCACCTTAGGGCAGTCACCTGTGCCTCTGTGCCTCGATCAAGAGCAACAACATTATCGAGGCTGAGGAGCGGCAATTGCCCTCGCTATCACCCACCACGGCGAGGAGGCTACTAAATAAATAATGACGGACTCGCAAGAAGCACGCAGAAGGTATAGCAGTAGACGCATATCCGTTGTGGCCATCCGCATACTCAAGGCTGAAAAAATCACCCTTTCGAGATACTTCATAACGTGAACACCAGGCCATGAGACTGTCAAAGGTAACCAACTTGCCGACTTTAAAGCCCGAGCATACGCCAACCGGGAGGCGCACAACGACGGGGAACTGGACGCAGTCACTAGACGATATGGAGCCATCCTTGAACATCAAAGAACCTTAAGCAGGATCTACCCACCTCCCCCCCCCCTTCATGGATCACTGCCTTGTCGTGGCGGAGGGGCTTGCGAAACTCGATGAAGTCGTGAGCTCTGCTGTGTAGGGCCACCCAAGATAGACAGGTCACGGCAGAGAGTTCTGACAAAATGTGATTCACTGGAGAAGGTAATGGCAACCCACTCCAGTATTTCCTGCCAAGAAAACCCTATGGCCAGTCACATTACCATTAATGATATGGCGCCGGAAGATGAGCCCCCCAGGTTGGAAGGCGTCCCACATGTTACTGGGGATGAACAAAGGGCGATTCCTAGTAGCTCCAGGACGAATGAAGCGGCTGGGCTAAAGCCAAAAGGACGCTCAGTTATGGATGTGTCGGGAAGCGACCGGAAAGTCCGATGTTGCAAGGAGATGTATCACATAGCAACATGGAATGTAAGATCTATGACGCAAGGCAAACTGGATATCGTCAAGCGAGAAATGGACAGATTGAACATTGATATCTTGGGTATCAGCGAGCTCAAGTGGACCGGAATGGGAGAATTTAACTCCGGCGACCATTATGTCTTTTATTGTGGGCACGAATCCAAGAGAAGGAATGGAGTCGCTCTCATAGTAAACAGAAGAATGGGCAAAGCAGTGCTAGGGTACAACCCCAAAAACGACCGAATGATTTCACTTCGGATCCAAGGTCACCCTTTCAACATAACAGTTATCCAAGTCTATGCACCGACCACTACTGCTGAAGAAGCTGACGTTGAGAGATTTTATGCGGACCTACAATGCCTTTTAGACCGCACCCCATCATCAGACGTCGTTTTTCTCATAGGAGATTGGAATGCCAAGGTAGGGAGTGAAGAAATATCCGGAATTACAGGCAAGTTCGGTCTTGGTGAGCCAAATGAAGCTAGGCAGATGCTAGTAGAGTTTTGTCAAGAAAACAACCTGACCATAGCGAATACTCATTTTCAACAGCACAAGAGGCGCCTGTACACATGGACTTCACCGGACGGTCTGTACAGGAATCAGATCGATTATATTATTTGCCGGCAGAGATGGAGAAGCGCTATACAAGCAGTAAAAACAAGGCCTGGGGCCGATTGTGGCACCGATCATCAGCTTCTTGTTGCCAAGATTAAGCTTCGATTGAGGAAAACGCAGAAAACTAGAAAGCCTTTCAGGTATAATCTGGATCAAGTTCCATTAGAATATGCTGTGGAAGTGAGGAATCGATTTCAAGAATTAGATCTAGAAGACAAAGAGCCCGAAGAGATGTGGTCTGATGTTCGTGATATAATACAAGAAGTTGCTACTAAGGTAGTTCCAAAGCAAAAGAAATGCAAGAAAGGAAACTGGTTATCTGAAGAGGTTTTGCAAATAGCTGAGGAAAGGAGGATGGCAAAAGTTATGGGGGAAAGAGAAAGATACAAGGTTCTCAATGCGGATTTTCAGAAAATAGCAAGGAGAGATAAGAATGCCTTCCTGAACATACAGTGCCACGCAGTTGAGGACAACAGCCAATTAAGGAACACAAGAGCTCTGTATAAGACAATCAAAGATATCAAAGGAAGCTTCTGTGCTAAGGACAAACGAGGCAAGGACCTCACTGAAGCCGCACAGATAAAGAAGAGGTGGCAGGAATACACAGAAAAACTGTACAAGAAGGACTCGAATGTGCAAACCCAACATAAGACGGTTGTGATAACTGATCTTGAGCCGGGCATCCTGAAGAGTGAAGTTGAATGGGCCTTAGCCAGCCTTGCTAAGAACAAAGCTAGCGGAATTGATAGCATTCCAGCTGAGTTGCTTCAAAACCTCAACCATGACGCTGTTAACATTCTGCATACATTATGTCAGAAGATTTGGACAACCCTGCAGTGGCCGCAGGATTGGAGGAGGTCAGTTTACATCCCCACTCCAAAGAAAGGCAGTGCCAAGTATTGCTCCAACTACCGCACGATCGCGCTTATTTCGCATGCTAGCAAGGTGATGTTGAAAATCCTCCAAGGTAGACAGCAGCAGTATGTCGATCGGGAGCTTCCGGACGTGCAAGCTGGATTTCGCAAGGGCAGAGGAACTAGAGACCAAGTTGCCAACCTTCGCTGGATCATGGAAAAAGCAAGAGAGTTCCAGAAACCCATCTACTTCTGCTTTATTGATTATGCGAAAGCGTTTGACTGCGTAGATCACAGCAGATTGTGGCAAGCTCTCCAAGAGATGGGAGTTCCAATTCACCTCATCTGTCTCCTCAGGAACCTGTATGAAGGGCAAGAGGCCACAGTCAGAACTGGGCATGGTCTTACTGATTGGTTTCCGATTGAGAAAGGAGTGAGGCAAGGCTGCATACTGTCGCCCTGCCTTTTTTAACCTATATGCAGAGTGCATCATGAGGAAGGCCGGTCTGGACGAGTCTTCAGCTGGAGTGAAGATTGCTGGAAAACGTAGCAACAATCTTAGATATGCGGATGATACCACTTTAATTGCAGAAAGTGAAGCGGAACTCAAGAGACTTCTGATGCGCGTACAAGAAGAGAGTGAGAAGTTTGGGCTTAAACTGAACATTAAAAAGACAAAGATCATGGCGTCTTGCCCTATCAAGTCCTGGAGCATCAAGGGACAAGAAGTGGAAGCAGTGACAGATTTTCTCTTCTTGGGCTCCAAGATTACCTCGGAAGGAGACTGCAGCCATGAAATTAGGAGACGCCTGCTTCTGGGAAAGAGAGCAATGGTTAGCCTTGACCGCCTAGTAAAGAGCAGAGACATTAGTCTGCCAACCAAGATCCGTATAACTCGTGCTATGGTCTTTCCAGTTGTGATGTATGGATGCGAGAGTTGGACTGTGAAAAAGGCTGACCGCCGAAGAATTGACGCGTTTGAATTGTGGTGCTGGCGAAGACTCTTGAGAGTTCCTTGGACTGCCAGAAGATCAAATCAGTCAATATTGTCGACCATAAACCCTGACTGCTCACTGGAGGGTCAAATTCTAAAGTTAAAGCTCAGCTACTTTGGTCATCTGATGAGAAGAGAGGAGTCGCTGGAGAAAGATTTGATGTTGGGAAAGGTTAACGGTCGCCGGAGAAGGGGTAGGCAGCGAACGCGATGGTTAGATGGCATCCTCGAGGCACTGCAGATGAAGTTATGTGATGTTAGGAAGATAGTGAGAGACCGGAAAGCGTGGCGTGACATGGTCAATAGGGTCACGAAGAGTCGGACACGACTGAACGACTGAACTGGAACTGGAACCCACCTCCCCACGAAGACCTTAATAGAGAGCAGTCGGTTGCCTGGAGACAGCTAAAAACTAACACATACCCCAACCTGAGTCTACTCAGTAATATCAAATCCCACAACATATGGGAATAAATGACCACTTCGCTCGGAAACCCTTACACTCTACCATGTTACATGGGCATGTCAAAAAACACAGGTAGCGCTAATTAACACCACACCAACAACGGAGCAGTGGGAGGTTGCGCTATCCTACTCAACGCCTCATGAGCAGCTCAAGCTGATCGACAGGGGACGCCAGACGGCAAAGGCCACTGGGGCCCTCGACTGAGGGCCCTACCCGCGCCGGAAAAATTACCTTTGTCTAAATAAGTTTTTCATTCGTTCATTCACAGATTATCGGGCATTCTTCATCTCTTTCAAGCAAAATAAGTACAAGATGTGTATACAAATGTATGCAATTGCTAAACTTACATGACCACAACAAGCTCAACCGGGGCTAAGCCACCGCCACTGTTTTCAGCACAGTAGACAAATTCTGGTCTGAAATGTTCGATTAAATATCGGATTTACTAAAACGCTGTAGAAGTTTTTACGGAAAACTTTTAGATCAGTGCATGCGCCCGTTTTTATGCAGCCCGTTGCTGGAAACCATGAGCAGCGAGCACGATGACGGCTGGGTGTTGACAAAAAAGACATACAGAACAGAAATATGAATTTCACTCGCCAGACAGTAATTAGAAATATCTAACGTAGAGTAGTATCCTTTTCATTTTCCACATTTAAGTTTGTTACGGTGCGCCTAGTCGACGAAACATTTAGTAGGCGCTATCACCGATTCATCCCCGAAATTCAAACAAATATGTTATCAGGACCCTTTGGAACTCCTGTCCCTTTTCAAGAAAGGAGTGCCTGCACTCTACCTGCTTTAGTTGTTGACTAAAATTCCTCTACACATTGTAGGTTTCCCTGGTACTGCCGCTTTTCGTTTTCAGACCACAAGATCACTGGTTCCAAGCTAATAAAGATATACTGAAGAAACGTTTTTTTTTTCACTTCTTCACCTACGTTTTTCTCACCTAACCTACCCCTCCCCGGCGTCTCTTCTTCAGAGGCAAAAGCTTATTTAAACCCCTGCCAGGAATGACCGCTCTGCCCAGACGAAAACAAGTCCACTTGTCGAGACGTTGGCTCCATCTGCGAACTGAGGCTTCCCCACCTCTACCCTTGTTCATCGGTTTTAGAGCCATATATTGACAAAAGCTGTATAGGTACCACTCATGATGCGAGATATTGGGTGTTTTTGTTTAGGGATGCACACTTGAGAACGCAAAATATAATAAAGTTTAAGAGGCACTCCTAGGAAAAAAAAAAACCAGTGTGCAGCTAAAAATCTGATATTTTGCGGGCATGTTTAAGAGGCACTCCTAGAAAAAAAAACAGTGTGCACCTAAAAATCTGATATTTTGCGGGCATGTAGTCACGCGGGGTACTAGTCCTATTAATACGGTTTCTCGTCAAGATGATCCTAGCAATATTCAATGGCAAATTAAAACTGTAAAGCCTGGCTTCTTTGATATTTTAGTGTTCGATCTGCACAATGTGTGTACGATCTGTACAATTTCCATTGTACTGTGATAGTCATCGCCATCGACATGGACCTGTGCGTTGTGCGACGAAGAAGAAGTACGCTGGGCTCGCCGTTGCAAGGTCCTGTCCTCACAGCTCTCCACCTGAGCGTCAATAAACGCCCTATTACAATTGGCGGAGGTGCCGGAAACGATCCCACCCAAACTGGAACTGCGAAGCCGTACACTACCCTCTACGACCGCCATGCAAGACACTTCGACGCAGCCGGCCGTTCCACCCACGATCATGTGTGCTGGCGTCGTGCGCCAGCGTGACCCTTGCCTGTTCAGCGGCACGGCCGATCAAGATGTCGACGACTGGCTGTCATCCTATGAAAGAGTAAGCACCTACAACAAGTGGGATGACTCATACAAGCTCAGTAACGTCATATTCTATCTGACGGACGTGGCGAACCTCTGTTTTCGCAACCATGAGGCTGACCTGTCATCTTGGTCGACATTTAAAAAGAATTTCGCGGAAGTGTTCGGCCGCCCGGCAGTGCGTAAGCTTCGTGCCGAACAACGTTTACACGATCGTGTTCAGCGCGCTGATGAGACCTTTACCAGCTACATAGAAGACGTCGTTGATCTCTGCAAACGAGTCGACCCGGCCATGCCGGAAGCAAACAAAATCCGCTACATCCTCGAGGGCATTTCTGAGGACGCCTTCCAGATGCTGGTAGCGAAAGATCCCACCAGCGTTAGTGAACTCGTGAAGCTTTGCCAGAGCTACGACGAGCTCCGCAAGCGGCGCGCTTCTAGGCGCCGCTCCAGTGTGTGCGACGAAGGCGTATCCGCATTAGCCCTGGGTGGTTCGCCGACTTCTGAAGGGAGCCCGCTGAATCAAAAGATCAAATATTTTATTCGTGAAGAGGTCGCACGTCAAATCTCACTCCTTCCCCATTTTCAAGACTCGGGCCGCCTCGTTCCTGAACTGGCTCCATCTTTGGCCCCTGCTATACGCCGTGTCGTGCAAGAACACGTCGCTGATGCCTTGCCGTCCAACCCCGTGGTGCGGCCTGTGACGGCACCTCTCACGTATGCCCAAGTAACGGCTAGGCCACCACCTTCGCCCACGTCTGGCTCCTATGTGCAGGTCCCTGCCTACCGTTCACCGCTGCATGCTGAGCCTTCGTTTCAAGCCCCACCCTCAAGGTTCCGCCCACATCCTATGAAACCTTGGCGTACTACGGACAACCTTCCGATTTGCTATGCCTGCGGTCGGCCGGGCCATGTTGCACGCCTTTGTCGCCAGCGCCTCCAACCTTCACAGCCTGACATTCGATTTTACCCGTACGATACCGACTCACGCTCGCAAATGATTCCGCCCGGTTCTCAATTTGTCCCACAAGATCGCCAAACCTATACCACTCGTCGATCACATTCTCCTCGGCGCCCATCGCTTTCTCCAATGCTGCGACGTTCTACCAGCACCGTTGAGGGAAACTAACAGTCGCAGTTCCGGGGGCAAGAACTGCGCTTGTTTCGAATTCCTCAAGTCCTCCATGCCGTCCCGCTAATGTTATCAAAGTTTCTGTAGAAGGCGCCACAGTTCTCGCTCTCGTCGATACCGGTGCAGCCGTCTCCGTCATCAGTGAAGCGCTCTGCCGTCGAATTCGCAAAGTGACCACTCCGATTTCCGACTTTTCGCTCCGCACCGCCTCATCACAGCACATTCACCCCTCCGCATCTTGCACAGCCCGTGTGCTCATTCAAGACGTCTTGTACCCCATCGAGTTTATTGTTCTGCCGAACTGCTCGCATGATATCATCCTCGGATACGATTTTCTATCGACTCATCAAGCCGTTATTGACTGTGCTCGTGCACAAATTGCCTTCGCCCCCCTCTGTGATGCCCCCTTCTGTGATACCCCTCCCCGCACTGCAAAACTTCTCGTCGCCCATGACACCGACATTCCTCCGTTCTCTGCTGCCCTCGTACCACTGTCTTGTGAGTGGGTAACTCCTTTGACTGCGATTTTTACACCTTCCGAAGCCACCTCCCGTCATCCCTGCCTCCTTTTTCCGTTCGCTGTTCTCGAAATTCAAGACGGCAATAGTGCACTTTACGCCTCGAACCCATTTTCTTGCCCAGCAGTCCTGCTCCGTGGCGAATGCATTGGACGTCTTGAAGAGCTTGATCCCAGTCATATCACCACTCTTGCTGACTCAACCCCCTCCTTCGACGTTAGTCTGTGCTCTTGCGATGTTGCGACCGCTTCGACGCCCTCCGACGTTTTCCAACATGCTATTGATGCTGATCTTCCACTTGCGCAACGTGATCAACTTGTCGCCCTCTTGCAGAACTTCGCTTCTTCATTCGACTTTCCTCAAACTGACTTGGGCCGCACGTCTGTCGTAGAGCACACCATCGACACCGGTAAAACTGCACCTTTGCGCCAGCGCCCCTATCGCGTGTCGGCTTCGGAGCGCCAAGTAATTGCTGATCATGTGGACGACATGCTCCGTCGGGGTGTCATTCGGCCATCCCACAGTCCCTGGGCGTCTCCAGTTGTGTTGGTACCTAAGAAAGATGGCTCCTTCCGGTTTTGTGTCGACTACCGCCGGCTCAACAAGATCACGCGCAAGGACGTCTATCCTCTGCCACGCATCGATGACGCACTAGACTGCTTGCAGGGCGCCGAGTTTTTCTCCTCGTTGGATTTACGATCTGGCTACTGGCAGGTGCCAATGGCTGACGCTGACTGCTCTAAAACTGCCTTCATCACACCAGATGGATTATATGAATTCAACGTCATGCCCTTTGGGCTTTGCAACGCCCCGGCCACATTTGAACGCCTCATGGACACTGTGCTTCGTGGATTCAAGTGGCGAACCTGCCTTTGCTATCTCGATGATATCGTAGTCTTTTCTACCGATTTTCAATCCCACCTGCTCCGACTGAAGGACGTTCTCACTTGTCTCGCTACCGCCGGCCTCCAACTGAATCTGAAGAAGTGCCGCTTTGCTGCTCGCCGACTAACAATTCTAGGTCATGTCGTTTCTAAGGATGGCATTCTTCCCGATCCCACCAAACTTCGTGCAGTTGCCGAATTCCCACGCCCAAAATCACTGAAGCAGCTACGAAGTTTCATTGGCCTATGCTCCTACTTTCGCCGCTTCATCTTAAATTACGCCTCTATTATTGCTCCTCTCATCCAGCTCCTCTCCGGTAGCTCCGACCTCTCCGCATGGACACCTGCTTGTGATGACGCCTTCAACACTTTACGCCGTCTTTTGGTTTCGCCTCCCATCCTCCGCCACTTCGACCCGAATGCGCCAACTGAGATTCACACTGACGCTAGCGGTATTGGGATAGGCGCCGTTCTCACCCAACACAAACCTGGTATCCGAGACTATGTGGTGGCGTACGCAAGCCGCACCTTGACCAAGGCAGAGTCCAATTATTCTGTTACGGAAAGAGAATGCTTGGCCATTATTTGGGCCATCGGCAAATTCCGTCCGTATGTCTATGGCCGACCATTTTATGTGGTCACTGATCATCCCGCTCTGTGCTGGCTGGCGTCCCTCAAGGACCCGTCCGGCCGCCTTGCTCGCTGGGCTCTTCGCCTCCAAGAGTATGACATTCGTGTCATATATCGCTCAGGCCTCAAGCATACTGACGCGGACGCTCTTTCGCGCTCACCGCTGCCTCCCTCTTCGTTGCCTGATGAGATCTGCGCCTACGATTTGTCTTCGCTTGCCACTATTGACATGGCCACGGAACAGCGGCGCGACCCGTGGATATCTACACTTCTGGACTTTCAAGTCACTCTCCAGGTCGTCTGTCTCGGGCGCTTGCCCGCCAAGCTCACCATTTTTCAATTCGTGACGGGCTGCTCTATCGCCGCAATTATCTTCACGACGGAAGGAAGTGGCTTTTAGTCATCCCCCGTCATCTCCGCGCCGAAATTTGTGCTGCTTTCCATACTGATCCCCAGTGCGCCCACGGCGGAGTGTTGAAAACCTACACGCGCTTGCGTCTACGCTTCTTCTGGCGTGGAATGTACCGCTTTGTCCGCCATTTTGTCCGCTCCTGCCAGTCTTGCCAACGCCGAAAAACTCCTCTCAAGTCCTCTGCTTCGTTGCAGCCGTTGCCCTGTCCTGCCCGTCCGTTTGATCGTGTCGGCATAGATCTATACGGTCCCCTTCCTACAACTTCAGCTGGCAACCGCTGGATTATCGTGGCAGTGGATCATCTAACCCGCTACACTGAGACATCATCATTGCCCTCTGCTTCCGCACGCGACGTGGCTGCCTTTATTCTGAAAAACCTGGTTCTTCGCCATGGTGCCCCTCGCGAACTGCTCAGTGACCGCGGACGCGTTTTCTTATCAGACGCTCTTGAGGCTCTCCTGAAAGAATGCCGCATCATACACCGCACCGCTACCTCGTACCACCCTCAGACGAATGGACTGACAGAACGTTTTAACCGCACTCTCGGTGACATGCTGGCTATGTACGTGAACACCGACCATTCCAATTGGGACCAAGTTCTACCGTTTGTTACTTACGCATATAACACCGCGACACAGGCCACTACTGGATTCTCTCCATTCTTTCTCCTTTACGGGCGCGAGCCACCCTGTACTATGGACACACTTTTTCCCTACCGCCCTGACGTTTCCGAATCTTCCCCGCTATCCGATGCCGTCACGTACGCAGAAGAATGCCGTCAGCTCGCCCGCTCTCTCACAACAGAAAATCAGTGGCAACAAAAATACCTCCGTGATACCGGCGAAGCTTCGCCATATCTCCCGGACACACTGGTGTGGCTCTGGGTGCCCTCCACAACCCCTGGCCTTTCAAAGAAGTTTCTTGCTCGCTACCACGGGCCATATAGGGTCCTCCAGCAAACATCTGCAGTCAACTACGTAGTTGAGCCCGTCACGCCCTCTGCGGACTTGCGTCGCCGTGATCGTGAAACAGTTCACGTGAACCGATTGAAGCCATTCTATGACCCCGCTGTGCTTTCCGCGCCATAAGTCGCCAGGATGGCTCCTTTTTTTACCCGGGGGGGAAATGTACTGTGATAGTCATCGCCATCGACATGCACCTGTGCGTTGTGCGACGAAGAAGAAGTACGCTGGGCTCGCCGTTGCAAGGTCCTGTCCTCACAGCTCTCCACCTGAGCGTCAATAAACGCCCTATTACACCATCATAATCTCATGACATATTTTGGCCAGCGTAATGTCCCAAGATTACCCCGGAAGGAGACAGCAGCCATGAAATTAGGAGACGCCTGCTTCTCTGAAAGGGAGCCATGGCTAGCCTTGACCGCCTCGTAAAGAGCAGAGACATTAGACTGCCAACCAAGATCCGTATACTTCGCGCTATGGTCTTTCCAGTTGTGATGTATGGATGCGAGAATTGGACTGTGAAGAAGGCTGACCGCCGAAGAATTTACGCGTTTGAACTGTGGTGCTGGCGGAGACACTTGAGAGTTCCTTGGACTGCCAGAAGATCAAATCAGTCGATACAGCCGGCCCTGACTGCTCACTGGAGGGCCAAATTCTAAAGTTAAAGCTCAGCTACTTTGGTCATCTGATGAGTAGAGAGGAGTCGCTGGAGAAAGATTTGATGTTGGGAAAGGTGGAGGGTCACCGGAGAAGGGGTAGGCAGCGAACGCGGTGGTTAGATGGCATCCTCGAGGCGCTGCAGATGAAGTTATGTGATGTTAGAAAGATGGTGAGAGACCGGAAAGCGTGGCGTAATATGGTCCATAGGGTCACGAAGAGTCGGACACGATTGAACTACTGAACTGAACTGAATGCCCCTTGACATCACAGAACGACTCAAACTGTTTGGGACGTCATAGTGGCGCACGCCGTAAATTTGAATGAGCTGGGGTTTTAGAGCGTTAGCTATACTCCAAGAATTTTTCAGATTTGACCTTGAGCATTAGCTCGCTTAGCAACGTGAAGTAAATGCGCAGTATCTGTCATATACTTCTCTGAAGACACCTGAAACGGATTTAAGGGAACAGAGAAAGACAGGACAATAAGAGAGGAAAAATGCGTAAAAGAAGCCTACGGAATAATTTAGATCGCCTGGGGATCTTTATCGTGTATTGACATTGCACAGTGGAAGGACGACTTTGCATTCCTCAATAATAATAATTGGCTCACAGGAAAGGAAAACGGCTTGATCGGTCACTTTCTAAGGCAAGTGTGAGTTTAGACGCTGCACTATTTTTCCTGTCGCGTCACATTCTTTGATCCGCGTTAAAGTTTAGGGTTGCAGATGGTAGCAACGCCAGACAAAGAGCAAATATCTCGCGGAATCTGGCCCACGGAATTTCGTTCCGTGAGCCTCGAATAGTTTGCGCACTAAAAGCAGCAGAAACTGCAATGTTACTTAAAACGTTCTGTTTTAAAACCCCAGCTTTATTTACCTTTCTTAACCTGCAAATGCCACTAGACATTCAAAAGTAATATCTAGACTGCTATCAAAAGTCCGGATCTGTATTACAAATGTTTACTTTCATTACTCTTGCAAAACAACACCAGTCGGTGCAGTTATTCATAATGGGTGGATAGCTCTTGTCTTACCCTCCTCGGCGCAAGAGGTGGGCTCCATATTCAGCAGTAGGAGGACCAGGACGAAGGAGAGAAAGTGCAATCGCTGCGTAGAAGTCCTGTATGCCACCGTTCTACGCCGGCAGGACTCTTGCACAAAAGCCGGTATTCCCCACGTGACAGGCCCGAGCTCACCAAGAGGCCCACATGTAGAGTTCACCCTGTGACCGTGAAATCGACGATAAGCGCCAGGGATGAGGAGCGCTAGTGCATCTGTCTGGTCGCTGCGATTGGTACCGGAGCTAGGGATGCCAAGGGTGGCCTTAAATCTGGCAGCATGGATTTTGTGCTGGAAGAGTACAGAAAAAGACAGATGATCGTTCATTATTTCCGCAACAGCAGTTATGCTTACTTTTCAAATAGAATGACGCGCTCCGCGTCCTAGCATCATTACCGCATGTGTCTATGTTGAAAAAGGAAAGCTGATTTGAATAATCGCAAAGAATGAGAACTATTCTGCGAGCGCTCCTGATGCAATAAAAACTAGCTGAAATCGGGTTGCCGAGACATGAGCGCCTGTTCAGGCGGCTCGTTTGCCTCGTATAACCCTAACCCCTAACCGAATGAACATAGTTCTCACGAAGGCCTGGGATGAAAGCACAATTGCTTGCTTACGTAGTCTGAGTGCGGCCCTCGGTGCATCCTGTGGTGTCGATGAATTTGCAGGGAGTTCCGCAGAGATACAGCAGTCAATTCTCACGGTGCCCATGCAATGGCGGCGGGGACGATGATAGGCTTCTTCTTCTTCTTCCTTGGTAAATGGCACATAGCCACGACGGGGAATTGTACAGGCTTCACTGTGGATAGCCAAACGTCCTGCATATATTAGATTAATCCAAAAATTCAAGTATTGAAAAACAAAAATCCCATGATTCAAGATCCTAGAATCGAATAAAAGCAACAAATTCTGAGCAAAGTTCTTTAAATTTGTAAATGTTGAATACAATCGGCAAAAGAATATTCCTGTAGCTGTGATGTAAGTATTCTCAAATTTTAGGCACCGCAAATCCGAGGCGGAAAAATATATACCCTGCTGCTGCTGCGGGTCTTCCTTGCATTTTGTGATGTGCCTGCGTATACAATGCCGGTGAGGCTGTTATGTGTGGTTTTATTTCGATAGCAATACTGCGCCATGTTTCGAGCCGTCGCGTGGTCCCGGCGGAGGCCACGCTTGAACTTGAACAGCCGAGGAGGAGGAGGAGCAGATGATGACGAAGAATGAGAAGACTGGTAACCTACGCTCTCGCGACCGTAGCTTAAGTGTCCCCAATAATGTAGCACCTTACAGTGATAGGGCGTGATAGGGGAATAATGTATCAGGCAAAAGAAGCTTCCGCCGTTGCTATCGCAATTCAACTATAGGATTAACTATAGTTAAACCACAACTAATGTTTTGTACAAAGTTTAAATTAAGTCTGCTCATGTAAATCGGGGGGCGCGCGTAAAGTGATGTCTTTGACCTCTAAGGGTTGCCAGCTTGGTTTTCCAACTCGCCAGCCCAAAACCTGCCACTTGATTCCTTAAAAACATGGAATCGATGCAATTCCCGTGGTTCTTGTCCCGAGCAGTGGCAGAATGATCCAAATCAAAAAAGTTTTAAATAATTCGCGATAATATTAAACAGCGATTTACACTTTTCGATGCAAGGCCTTAGAAATATAGTAATGACAAGCAGCTCATCTAGTGGCCTATACCTCAATAACTAGGCATTCCGCATAAGTGAAAGAAATGTCAATGATCGTTGTGTCAAAATTCTCTTTCCCAAAGATAGCAATGCCACCTTCCGTTCGCAGTTGTCGCGTCAGCATGTGCGAGCTGTAGCCTTGAAGTATAAGAGTGCCCATCGAAGCCTCTGATGTGCTGATTTCCGTGAGAGCGAAAACATCAACAGCTATTAATCAAGAAATGAAAAGCATTTTAAATAATTTCAATTTTTTTTGCGGATACTTCCTATATTACCATTTGTAACCATCAGGCTTCTGTGACATTAGAACCAAGAAAACAACTACAGGTACCAAAATGTGGTAGCTCAAAAAAGACGTTTGTCATAATGCTACACAAGTTTTGCTGCGAAAGCAACACAGCTACGCCGTGAGGAGGCGTAGCTACGCTCTTCTCATCAAAAACCAGCCTGCCGTGACATTTGAAATCACGTTACCCCTACACCACGGGCAGGAGTTGCAAAGTCAGATCGCTCCTATTATATGGGAGGGTGAAATGGGAGGGCAGAATCAGCCTGCCAGAACTGGTTGCATTCTCTTCATCCCCACGACACGCAGGTACTCGCATACGGCTGGGCTGAAGTGCGACTTAATATGTGGGCTGGTAGCTTACGCTCTGCTATTGCTGTTGCTTCTACACCTACTACTACTACTACCGCTACCACTACTTTTGCTGCTGCTGCTACCGCTGTCACCCACGGCGCTGCTGTCGCACAGCAGATATAGTGGCGCAATCAGCAGATAGACTGACTCAGGGGCGCCACTGTATCTGCCTATTGCATCTGCCACAACTGAATCATTGGCACTGTTTCACCGAAGCCACTTGCCTTTCGTTTTAGCCCCAGGCCTCATCCCGTTGGGATGATACTTCAACAGCTTTATAGATATGTTTTTCCTTAAACAACGTAAGGTCTCACTTTCTTTCAATTTGAGCATTTTCTCGCGGCCCTTGGCCCTTCGGGTTATTAGTGCCAAACAAAAATTGTTCCCGGATCATGGAGTCACTTAATGATCACGAGTTGCAACTCTGGGCTTGCTTTCGCAGCTCGAGCACATATCGTTCAAAAGTTCGCCTTATGACCGGATTCTTGTAAGAAGCATGTGTTACTCGTTAACTTCATTCCGCTGCTCTAGATAGCATACTTCAAACTTCTTTATGACTCTTGCATAATCGTATTTGCTCTCTTTCTTTAAAAAAGTGACATTATTACCTCAAGAGCCTCGTCCCCAGGCAACACTAAGCAGCAGAGCCGTCTTAGCCGGTTCTGTCCTTGGTTTCATGGTCGACGCGTAGCATTTAGGAAGAGCTCTAATCTCTGTCTAAAGAACGCCCACTTCTTTCCTGCAGTGCCATACAAAAGATGCTGGTCGGGCAGCCTGTGTAGCCCCATCCTTCCTGACAATTAGAAACGTCTCCTTGTTTCTTCTTTGAGGTACTGCTTGAAAAGCCAGCCGCCCGTTCCCTTCTGACATCATGTTAGAGTCAAGACATGTCCGAACAGAATTAACGTCTATTGATAGAATCTGTGCTCTTTTATAGGGGCTCATAGATACAGGTAGGTGTCGGCGTAAACGGCAGCGGTCGATATGGGACGCGGCTGATAGGCACAGCGCATGCGTATATTCTACTACGTGTTTAGTTTTCACTTCCTTCTGTATTGTTAGCGCGTTCTGAATGTGAATAGATAAGCTAAGGCTACCTTCTATAGTGGTATGGTGATAAACAGTGTTTTGTTACATTTATTTGTTCAACAAAATCTTCATCACTTATTTGTTTCGTTTTCAGACACGGCTTCTGCTGACGGGGAATCACAGCAAGAGGCCAGAGTTTTTCCAGAGGAAGGTTACCGTACCCTAGTAACTAACCCGGAAAAAGGGACAAAACATTGACGCAGATTCTGCCTCCTCCCTTGCAGGCTAGACCGCCTTAAAGGCGCCCACAAACACCTCCCGAGCATTGCTCACAAACTATTTCAGTCGCTAGATTATGCTGCGATACACATTTGAACGTAATAAAACACGTCTACGCTCAGTACAGGTCGCGCAATCCTATTCGAAAGTTGGCGCTCTCTTTCCTTCGACTTTGGCGGTCCTCCTCCTCTCTGCAACGCTGCTACGTACATGCGTTTTCGAATGACTATTGGTCTGCTCCTTTGCGAAGTCACGGAGGCAATAAACTACCACTTATGCCAAAATAATTGAAATACGCTTAACGTTTAGTTATTAGGAAATAAAATTAGAATGTTTTGTAGACAGAAACATTTTTAAAAAGCTTTTTTCCTTGTATTACCGCTCGTGCGCGGGCATCACGGTAACCACGGCGCAGGGGGCGCTTTCCGCCTGTGTATGTTCTCGTTTCTTATGTCTCCCATGCGAAACGGATTTCGAAGTTGGCTTAGCGGTCTCCAGCATTAGTTCGGTGCCTTAAATGCCGTGCGCCAGTGCGCCGCGCCATACGAAACGCAGCGCAATTTCAGAGGCAACCGCTCCGTTCTCGTGTCCACCAAACCAAAATACGCACCTCGGATCGAGTCTCGAGTCAAGGCGACAACATATGCTGGTACGTAATGGGTTTACTAGCCTGAATATAGCGCATAGATAAATGATGGCTTCACAGCTGCAATGAGAGTTTGTTGTTATGCATCATTACTGTGGCGGCTTTTAAAATCCTACCGTTTCAACTGTTGACTTGATTGCGTCAAACTTGTTTTGTCACGTAGTAACTTTGCAGCGTATAAACTTTTGTCTTATAGTAAATTAGCTAAGGCAACTATACCTACCTGGCTCGGCCGAGCGCAATGCGCGAACCCGTGGTATCATGTGCCGGCATCGGCAGCTTTCGGCCCCTGATACTGGCGTAGATTGCTGGTTCGCATTGTACGCAGCAGCAACGAATTCAGCACCCTTACCTAACTTACTACGAGCAAATAAGAGTTACCGCAATATCAAAGCTTCGTGTGCAGTTTCGCCACAAACGACTGAGCGGTTGAGCAAGAGAGATACAAGCCACCGCGGTAAACACGTATTAGGATACGCATGCTGTATCTGCCCCTTGCAAGGTTTCACATGACGTGCAGTGATGAGGAGGCACCGAAGAAACAAAGAAAACAACTTTATTTCGAGAGAAGGCCTACAGCATTTCCTAGATAAGTCCTAGAGCATATTCCATTATGCTCTGAGGCAGTAAACAACGTTAATGAAAAACATTCTCTCCGCGGCGAAGCGCTGTGTTTACTTAGTCGCTTAGATATATAAATTACCGCTAAGAACACAGTATTATTTGGCGCACATAATTATAATCAGCGCAATTACACTGTTGTCTTGTAAACTGTGTAGCTTAACGGATGGGAAACTGCGAGCCCGGGAAAAGAAAGATGTGACATGGTAACTGGTGAACTCGGCTCACTTTAATTACTTCCATTTACTTCAGGCTTGGCCTCAAGAAGCTGAACAACTCTGATCGCCATAATTATTCGCAAGCTAGCCTTACACACACTGTGAACCCACAGTTGCTCTGCCTTTCCCAGTTTTTGTTTCAAGCGACAGCTTTGATGCAATACTTGAAGGGCCGGCGGGCGATCGCACATCATGTGGAGTTGCCGCAATAAGCAAACAGCAGCATGTTTTGTGTGCACTTTTGCTTGGCCGCAACCAGAAGCGAATCACAGACATGGGTACAAGACTGCGCTCACTACGACAGGAAACGTCATATGAATCTGCGCTCCAGATATTGTTAGTCGCAGCAAATATATTGAAACAATTGTTTCGGCTACAGCGACCAATGCTTTACGGCGCTGATGTCAGTCTGTTGAGCATTTGGGTCAAGTATACTGACAGTTGTACTGTGCAACTGAACTGTCCTGATGGAGCGCGAATCTGTGCCTGTGTGCAGTAATTAGGTCTTTTTTGACGGTATTTCATAGGCATCAGTCATAAAGTGGCAACCTGAAGCTATGCTTGCAGCTGTCTCTCTGTGTGAAGAGCCCCGAGACCGTCTCTCCGCATCCTGGAGGAGCCTGTGGATATACACTGCTTGAAATAGTCATCGAGATTACAACAGTTCACTTAGTGTTTCGTGTAATATTATAAGTAGAACAAAGTTTTAACTTACAAAAAGTAGGCTCCATTTTCACTAAAGGGGCACTGAAATGCCCTTTTCTTGATTTTGCCATTTTCACTTTCCAGTGGTCCTCTCCTTTTTTTATCGGTGCCTGGAGCCTGAAGAAGTTTTATTGAAGTGAATAACAGCCAGATGTGACCTAAAAAGACGGTAAATATGAATGAATTTCCCACTCTGTTTAAAAAAATGTGTTTCTTGTTGCCTACTAGCAAAATTATGCCAAGTAGAAACTACTATATGGAACCATTATGCATTATATTCACGTCACTGCAGCCGAGAGTGCGTCTGTTCTAGCTTCTATATCCAGCGCCTTTATATCGAATTAAGAATGTGATGCAGTGATCTTCAAGCAGCAAAATGAATGTATGACATGGGCTATACAACATCATATCGTGAATCACCCGAGTTCTCCCTGCTGTTGTATTCTAGCGATCATCATTTGTCCAAGTGATCACGTGAACCTTGAGCATTCTTTCAGTTTCAATACAGTAGATTCGCGACATTCGAGACAATTCTAGAGGGGTCGAAAACGTGCGCTGATAACTTCCAGTTCTTTAAAACTACCTTTGTCTTGGGACTGCACTAAAATGAGGAGCACTAAAGTGAGACGCGGTGTTTTTCCAGCCTGCCCTCCATGCTTGCCCTCAACTTTGTGTCATTGCAGTGTCTCAGCTCTTGTCATTTATGTCTGTATGTATCCCTGCTGCACTGTTCGTTATCTCGTCCCATCTGCCTATTCTAACATAACAGCAATGACTTTCAATGAGAACCCTTGGGTGGCCTGTGCAGTACGTCTATGACCTCCTGTCTCACTTTTTTCCATGGAAGGGGATTCCAGAATGACTAGTGCTACCATCCTACCAAATATGTTTTTACTATATTATATGAAGCATTCTTGAATGTCAGAAGTGTGCACCGCAGTCTCCTCCAAATGTATGCAAACTACCTTTGACATGGAAGTGTTCCAAGTTTCGAAAAGAAAGACACAAGATAAGTTCAGCTGATTTTACAGCAGCGTATTTACTATCAGGAAGGAAGGATTGAGGCAGCTGGCTCATTGGGTGCATACGTTATGCACAAGTTGAGATTGAGTTACGTGGCGGGCACGTTTTTTGGCAGATGTCATGGTCGACTCCTGTGAATCGCAATTGTAGTGTCTCGGTTTATCTGGCCTGATAACGTCAGAGCTCCAGATCAAGCACTGCACTAAGGAGACTGAAGTAAAGTCCAACTTCCATTAAAAAAAAACACGAACTCGTTTTCTCTTTTTCTCCAGACCTCAGCACTATACCATGAGAAAGACTGTTTTGAGGTGCTTGAAATTGGTCACAGTGCAATTTTTCAGCCTTCCAGGTCTATTCCATAGCACGAACTAAAAGCGACCAGCTTAGTTGGAAGTTCCAATAGACTGCTTAGCAAGTTGAAGAATCAAAAGGAGCAAAAGTAAAAGGAGTAAATGAAGCACAAGCTTTTATAGATTAACTTCTGTTTTTCGTTTTCGCACTGTGTTCTATTTTCTCTGGCCTCTGTTCCTTTTATAATGACAATATTATGTACATGCATTAAAAGCTTCATGCAAGGATTTATTGCTTGCACATGCCATGCAAAAAAGTTGGACTGCATAGGCACATTGCAGTGAAAAATTATCTCTTAGTCTTCTCTTTCATTCAACGTATCTTACTTGCATCCCATCATCCGAGTATGCAATTTATTTTGGGAACAAACCTGATGGCCAAGTTGTGAAAAGATTCAAGGGAAGATTTTTGGGCTTTGGGAGACAGTTGTCGAATGTCATTAAAAAACCGGGAGTTCTTCAGAACGGAGTTCATTTTCTTGAAAGCACATGATTCTGTTAAACATATATACTCAAACATATATATAATATATAAATATTATCCTGATGAGTTGCAGTGTTGGTAGTATTCTAGTCAATCGTAGATGCTGAACCTGTTTACAGCTGCTTGCTGCATTGCAGCTCAAAACAGTTTTAGCATCATATTTATAAAAAGATCCCAGGTCTTGTGCTACTATATTAGTGTGAACAGAAATCTAAGAGATGTTGTCGAGCAAACATGCTGCACTTTGTCTCCTTTAAAATTGTCAGTATAGGACAGTATGGAAAATCCTATTATATTTGTGTTCCATACTTGCATGTACAACCAAGCAGAATTAAAATATCTTGCAGTCTAAGCACTCACAGTTACATTATTTTGTTTCTGCACTTCATTATTGGTTTCTTTCTCGGCTATATCATATGTCCACTTGCTGTTATGTGCGGATGTGTGGAAAGTTTTTCCTGTGAAGTTCTATTTGCACAACCTATCCCTTAAATTTATCATTGGTTGACAAATGGCACAAATGTGAGCCGTGCACCTGCCAAACAACATCAAAGTGGCAACTTTACAAAAGAGAACCTATACAAACCAGATTACCTCTGCTCATCCATTGCTTGTTTGCAAGGAGCTCATGCAAACATTTGCTGTATGGTCCATCATGGCCGTCATGCTTATCGCATATGTGGTTCAACAGGCTGCACCACATGCTGATGATCAGGTCACCATCACTCTGGCTCAGGGCAGCAACATAGTAAACACGACATGTGATTGTCTGGATCCATGGTTCTATTGCTTCACAGCTCTTCGACCTGCTCACAGCTTTCAACTTCTTAAATCCAGTGCAGAATAATGTCATGACCATGTGTTCGCCCTAATTATTATAAAAAGCAACTGCACGCATCTTTAGTAATGTACCAGGCATCAAAGTAGTGCTGTATGTGCGATTTGCTGTTCTTGCAATATTTCCGGATAGCTGGGTGGCGGTCTGTAGATAGATGAAATTAAAAACTCATTACATAATATTATATGTCAGCAAATTGTCATCTTCGCCAATGGTTTACAATAATGAAACATTTTGTGATTCAATTGTTTGTAATCTATGATGATGAATTTGATTCTTTTTATGTATAGACATGCAAGCAGCACTTGCCAAGGACGCTCTTGGTGAGGTTGAAAATAATTTCTCCTAATAATATGCAGAAATCGTCGCCTTTTGTTAAAGACTGCACTGAGGCTCGTTAAGTTGAGGCCAGGCCCCGTGCTCGTGCTATTGGGTACTGCAGCTTACTTCACACAGTTATTATGAATTGCACCTTGTCAATTTTCGTATCGCAGTAGTGCCTTACGTATCCTAAGCTTACCTGTTCCCACTGTAGGATATGGTCAGTCTGAATGACAACAAAGCTTTAAGTGCATACTTGGCGCTGTAGCCGGGGGAGTCGCAACACCCATCTCCTGCGAGGTCCACTTCCATTCCATCCAGCTGGCTGATGATCTGCACCTGCTGTTCCTGGAAAAGCTACGACAAAAATAAATGTGAATTCGTGAGCCACTAATTGTAACATTGCGCAGAACTGTGTCACTCGATCGTTGCACTGCTGCAATCGCGTACGTTGCTTCTTCTTTTTTTTTTTTTTTACGCAAGCTTGCCATAAGGCATATTATAAAAACCCGTGTAAATTATTTTCCGTTAGGAACCGGAGAAGGCTCCTTTTCTTATTGTTGTCGGTGAGCCATTTGAAGAAGTCCTCTTCCCTTGTTGCGGTTTATCTCCCCCTCCGGCCCCCCTTCCGCAGAAAAAATCTAGCTGTGTATAACTTCTGTCTGTGCTCCTGTCAACCAACACACTTCCGATCGGCAGCTGATCGCTTAGGGATTAAGAGGCATAACTTTGAGCGACTAATCCAGTTCACGCGAAGGATAACGTTGC
>JAJIZL010019667.1:3893-25118 GCA_023969395.1 Amblyomma maculatum | reverse complement strand
AGCAAGCAAGCAAGCAAGCAAGCAAGCAAGCAAGCAAGCAAGCAAGCTGTTCTTCTGGCTTCCTCTCTTCAAAGCTTGAAACAATGTGGCGACACATCTTCCATCGTTCACGGCATAGCGGAAATACCCGAGTTTTGAAAACAAATAATAGCGTGAGTGCGAGGACGGGGATTTTCCGAAACAGCTCGAGGGGTGACGCCATCTGGTGAGAGTGGCAGTCCTTTCCTTTTCGCGCCCGTAACTGAGTGCGCGAGGAGGTCTAACCGTAAAACTCAAGCAGGCGCGAAGCGCGGGCTGTAGGACTGTTGCTAAGGTGCAGGCTTAGAGACACTGTCTGGTGCGCTAAATGATCAGACCCCGGGCGCATTAGCAATATGATGTACGGAACCTCGTTTTAACCCGTCCTGCATCGAGCAGCATATTTTAGGCTCCCCAGTTGGCGCTATCGCGTCCACCGAGCTGCTTTTCAGTGCGTCGTTGTGAGCCAGCTGTCACCACGGCAAGGAAGTAGAATAAATTGCAATTTGTTTGAAAAGGCCCTTGTATTCTCTACGTCTTGCTTCCACCGAGACTTCCCCATGAACTCGAGTCATCGCCACTTCCTGAAGTGTAAATATGCCGACAAAACTCCAGGTTGAGCAATTATAAGAAATTTTATAGCTTCTCGCTGTTGCAGTCCTTGTAAAGTAAGGAGTGCTCTATATGGCGCCCGAGACTGGCAGATTATTATTACTGAAACAAAGATGCTAGAACTGCTCGGATTTATTTTTGAGAGCGTATAGATTGGTTTGCTTGGATCCAAATGTCGACCGTGGAACATCCGGAGTGGCTCTCAAGAGTAGAACCGCCTGTGGCATTGCGCTAATTTCAAGTTGATTCCGATGCTCAGTTCATATAGTATGTAGTCATTGTACTTTGCTTGCTCAGCTTCAAGACAGGCTTATTACCAAGTGTTGCAGCACATTAGAGCGCTGAGTCCTGCTAAGGCACACGTGAACGCCTTCTTCGACCCATAGTAGGGAGCGTACTTGTTGTGCCGCAAGTATATTATATAGGCTCCCTCCCTCAACTACTCACGCGTGCTCCCCGCTCACCCTAGATAGGAATAGGAACGTTTCTAACAAAACAGAACTGCGCGAAGGTAACGGGACAAGGAGGCACGAATACACACACACAAAGCGCAGTGTCCCGTTACCTTCGAGCAGTTCTGTTTTGTTATAACCATGAACCGACTAGCCCAACATCGCGTCTTACTGAGGAACGTTTCTCTCGGGTGACTCTGGGCGGTGGTAGTAGCAGTCTCTCAGCTAGTCGAGTTTTTCAATGCTATTGCTGAAAGTAAAAAAAAAAAAAAAAAAAAAAAAAAAAACCTAACAAAAATAATACCAAATAAATTCTAGAAACGCCACTTTTTTTCAATGAGGAGCTGTGCTTATGAACGCATGTTTTCCACTCATCGTAACTTGCTCTTTAAGAACATAAATGAACATAGATCATTTCTCAGGACACTTACTTTTTTGGCTATTTATTCTCCAATGTATCCTAATTAGAGCGGCGGAGAGCTATTCCTTCAATCAAATAAAGGCTTTATTCATTAATTCATTGTCGAAAAAGCACACGGTTATTCTCTTCCAGCTGAGGGCAAACTGCAAAGGTAACATTCTGATTGCTATCGCTAGATTAGAGCATGATGTGTTTACTACAGTAATTTTAAATACTCGACAGTGGCCCCACAATTATTGTCAAAAATGCAATATGTTTGTTTTCTATGACAGATTGAACTACTCGTTGAGAATACAGGACGAATTTTAATGCCAAGATTTTGCACCAGTTTTTAAACTCAGTCCATCCCCATAAATATATTCTTAACAGCACATTATAATTTTCCCGATTTGTTTCGCAATTAAAGTGACGTCCAAAAGATCTGGGCTTGAATTCTTCACTTCTGCGAAGATCAGTTTTGCCTGAATTTCACGAGGTTCACTTAAGGTACCGGGTTAGAACAATTGTTGTCTCTTATTCTTGTTTTCGTACGCAATACTTTTCTCACATATTATGCCATATGACGGCCAGCTGAACTTCAATTATTTCAACGATCCCGATAGTCTTTGATAAACGGCGACGCTGAAGTGTACAAGTTGAAGTGGATGTATGCTTGGACATACAGTGCGAAAACAGAGACCAGCGCTCCTGCGTGTGTTCTTTTTTGTGATCTCCGTCTTATTGGCGTCGAATTCAAAACTTGCAACCATTGTTGAGCCATTGAAGCCAAGAACTATACATTTCCCTGCTTCATTGCAGAAGAGTTAGCCGACGTTTCTTATATAAGCGTCATTAAAAGCCACAGTCCTGAAATTTGCACCCATGATATGGAGGTATTGAATTTTGTCTAGCAGTTGCAAGAATGAAAAAATGCATGAATACGCATGACCGGAGAAAATGGCTTTTAAAGTGTCGCGGTCACAGCCTGATAGCGGGTCTATTGTCAAGGTGTTTCACTTCTAACTAGAAATTATAGTTGCTGGAAACGCAGGTGATGTTTAATGCAATATATTTTCAATGCAGCTGGCGATACATGAAGTATAATTTTGCCTCCTTGCGTTTTCAAGTGTTTTTGTCTTCGTTCCTCCTTTCTTGTTGTTTTATTTCGCAGAAAAATACATGCAAACCTATCTGGACCTGTAACCGGTTTGGTTAATGAGAGATCCGTACACAAGGTAATAACAAAAGGACCGTCTTTTTTTCTTCTAGCCTTTCCCTTCACTGTTTCTCATTCGATCTTCTATTCACCCTGAACACCGTGAACATTAGCTAGCTTTCCGAACGTTCAGAATTGACCAGCCTCAGTACCTTGGCTGTTTCCCAACCCGACAAGTTCTCCTCTGTTCACTCAAAACTCCGTGCGTTTGAACCCGGGCTAAGAGAGATCGAGACAGACCAAGCGCGTATGCATGAAGCTCAAAACGAGAGTGGGGAGCGGCCACCCTCAGTCGCCACTTGAATGGCGATGTGAGGCGGAACAACCGGGGCTCGCTCGGTACAATAGGGACGGCGCTTCCCGGCCTCCTCGTGGAGGAGGAAAAAGGGAGCCCGAGCTCGCAGGTTGGTGGCTGCACTCTATAACTTGGTTCCATCTCCCGAGCAGCGCCATTGCTTTATCTGCCGAGAAGAGTCTCCCAAAACGCCACTGCCTAACACGACTCGTGGAGGTGTATGCGCTTCATGACTAGTGCGTCTTTGATCTTCCTCTTTTTTTTTTTTTTCACACTCATTTCAATGCCGAAAGTGTGACCGGCTTACATTCTTTCACAATGGCTCATCCACGCTTCGAAAAACGCCGTACAAGTTTTTTAAACTGAAATGAAAAAAAGAAAGAAAAAGGAACTCATCGCTCCTATAAATTGTTTTTAGCGTGCTTTTCATGAAATACCGACACATTGAACCACGGCGCCCTGGTCCTTGCTTTCGCTTTACGTTCTAATTTGTCTCGTTGTGATTCCATTGTGGTCGCGGTGCTGTGGTCGAGGCTGTGTAATCCGCCCTTTTGCGTCTTGTGGGTGCGTGCGTGCGTGCGGACATTTTGTGGGAACAACTCTCTCGTTCGTACAATGATAGACGTCAACGCAGCATCGCATCTCTCTACCCTCCCCATAAAAAGAAACCGGAACACTTCGACGCTTCCGAAGTCCGTTTCGCAAACTAAGGGAAAACATTTAATGGTATTGTGAAAGGGTTAAAGTTAGATGTTTTTTTTTTTTTTTCTCTAGAACCGGAATAGTGCATAAGCACTTCCATGTTCTCCAGTCGGTGTATATACGGGAACACTGAAAAGGGCTTTGTTGACGGAAGTGAGAATTAAAGCTTGGGCTGCAGTCGTTTCATCCATCCTTAAAAACGGACCGGGCTCTTATTCTCATGAAACTTTTAACCCTGGTGGTTGTTACGAAGTAGGGTGAGATGCTTTTTTTTTTTTTTTTCACACCAGACAAGTCGTTCTGACGCTCACTCTTCACACATCACTAACGTGGGTTTACTTAGCTCGGGCCATTAGGGGGCAAGGGGGCGTTCTGGGTTGAAGGATAGGCCACTGGGTTTGCCCATCAACAAACCGCACCGACACGGGCGTTCTTTAGAAGAGGGTGTTTGTAAGCAACTCACTTCAAACATGTTGTTTTTCTTCGAATACTTATACACCTGCTTCATTCATTCTTTGTGCCGGTGTATGCGAATTTTGTTCTGTGTTTACTACTTCAAAGATCAGCCGTTATTCTTTGTAGAGTTGAGGCTTGAAGCTGCACGTTGGGACTAAGTGTAAGAGCTTTGGAGGACCGCCCTCATTGTTTGGTTAATAGTTCTGAGCTGCCTATGGATGCCGAGGGTCGGCAGTTGAGATTTAACGGTTGTTTCTTGTGCAAAACACAAAGGAAGCCGCGTTGCCTCAAATCTAATTTTCCTTTTGCTGCTTTGCTCGAACAAAGCGGTGGTATTGCGGCCATTGCATGGGATGCGCTGCCGTATATGTTTTGCTTAGGCGCTCAGTTTACTCATGTACATTATGCACGAGAACAATATAAGGGCGTTTTAGTTTTCGTTCCAGCCTCGTAGGAAGTTTCGTCGTTATTTATGGCGCTCACTGGTACCTGGCTTGAAGGATGCTGAAATTTCCTTACATGCGGCCATATTTTTGGATTAGGCAGCACCAGATATAGTACAACTGAGCGATTTTTAAAGATGTTCCAAGACCTCATCAGTTGTGCTGTAACCGGGCTGTCAGGCGAGCTCTCCCTTTTCTTGTGGTGAGCTCACGGCACTATTATAACGTTTTCTCTATTTTAGGTTGCTGGGTTTTTACTTTCACATATGTTGTACTCTTGCTTATAAAATTAAAAGTTGCCGCGTTCCCGTTTCGGTTTCAGTGACTTTCGCTGGGTCCTTTCTTGTTCGTTCTGTCTGCTTCAGATAATGGAAGGTCACATACTTAAAAAAAAACAAAAAAAAAAAAAAACACTACGCTTTCTTCCTTCCCCGAAACACATGTAAATTAGCTACTTTCTAAAGCTGTCGGCTTGCCCGTATACTTGGCATTAATAGGAATTAACCAGTGCTACAACATCCCCCTCCTATACGAAGACTGTCGTTGATCTTTGCATCTTCAGGTACAGAATGCCTCCTGCCACCGTTGCGAAAATGAACTTTTGTTGTTTGTTTCCCCATGATATAACCAATTATAGTGCCCTTGTTGAACAAGGAATTCAAAACGTCGGTAAAAAAACCGCCATTCATGCATTTTTTGGCTCATTTCTTGCAGGTCTCGCGAATTTCGGTGGAATCCCTTGCTTTTTTTCCTCCTCTAACAAGCGCATTTTTTGGGTCGTATTTGCGAACACGGCATGGAAATCTCAGCAACAAGCCTGTTTAGCGTCAAGTGAGTATTTCACGAGCTTTGTGAAACACGCTTTAAGAATGTATGACTGATAAATATTTGTGGTGACGTAGTCCAAGACTCATCGGCAGCACTGTTTGGTAGGAAAATGACGTACACACTGAGGCGCCTGCGAAAGTCTTACTATATGCTGGACACCGTACGCCACACGTTAATGTAATACCCAGTCCAACATCGGATCAATGTATTGCCAACATATTACAAATATTGGACTGATGATTTGTGTTAAAGAGAAACACAAGCTCAATTGGGCCTTTTGCTATGTTAGTATCTGTAGAACCAAAAAAGTACCTTTATCACCGTAAAATTATTTAGAAAATGTTGCCACCGGTTTACACAAACTCAATGCGTAAAGTCAACAAATTACTCTGTGACAGACTTGAAAGCGAACGGCGGCTTAAAAGGGATTGTGCACGAAATCTGCGTTCGCGGACTAATTAAGAGTTTTGGGGACAGCCTCTAAAGGGCTGTCCCAAATTTTTATCTTCATTATGAATCATTCTTTTGCTAATAATTTTGACCGACCTATAAAGTCGCGGTACTCGAATATTGGAAATTCTAAGGTCGTTATTGCAAAGCAGTGCTGCTGACACATGCAATGCCGCATTGTGACCTTCAGGGCTTCTTTAATAGCCAATTAAACTATCATTTCTCGATATTTTCGCAGTGATATTTTGATATTTTCAATATCAACCGGTAGGTTGTGTTTTTTGATTTTTGAGCTCGCATTTTCAAATGGTTTTTACGTTTTACTCAGGGCACTAAACGCGTTACCAAAATCAGATATCGGAGTGTGTTCCGCAACCTTCGACTGTATTGCGATTTTCTTTTGTTCTGTGTTCTTTTCTCTTTCTTTGCCCAAAATGCATGATTTAGAATTAATACGCCTTCTCTTTGGAACTGTCACTAGCCCCAGAAACAACTATGTTCCATCTACATGTATTACGAAAAAAAAGTTCCCAATGATTAAATGGATTACAACCAGAATCCCATCTTCAATTTAAAATGAGCATTTCCAGCCATTCATTTCAATAACTGCTGTTGTTGTCATGCGCGTTCATCTGCCCAAAAAAATTATCTTTGGTTGGCCGTTTGAGATGGCACGTATCTCAAACAACGCGCTGCCATAAGCTCCATATGAAGAATATGCCGAACTCACAGATGTCCAGGGAAGCATCTATCAGCTCATAATTTTTATTAAAGCCTTAATGGCTAGACAGTGAGCCAGTAAACTGCGACTAGATCAACCTTCCAGCTTAATGAGCGTTCATGGCCTAATTTGGCACACGGGGGGAAGGGGGGGGGGGGGGAGGTTGAGGGAAGAGGAGTCACACTTCTATGATAGCCTCATTTAAAACCACGGTGGAAGAAATATTCTTCCGCCATGGTTAATACCAAATGGAGTTTTAAGAATGGAAACTACCGGCCGTTTCCTGCAGAGGACACTACGAAATTCATTAGGTTCACTTGCGTCGATCCACCCGCTCACTGTGATAAAAAAAAAATTCTAGTTTTATATAAAAATGAAAATATTTTAGATAAAGCAATAAAATTAAAGGCAGGCCTACTGCCACTAGCGCCTTTTTCTGAAAGCAAGGTGCGTTGCGTCTCTATTTTTTTCTTCTTTTACGCATCACCAACCCGTCAGCCTAGACCGCAATGTTCTCCACTTGATAACTTTGGTGACTGACCGTTTTGGCGTTTCCGCCACGAATCTGCATTAGTGGCAAAATTAGTGTTCTATATTTAAGTACAATTTGCTCAGGAATAATTGCGTCGCTTTCTGCGGAAAAAGGCTTCAACCAGGTCCGAACCAGCGATGAAGTTTTTGTATTCTGCTAGAAAGAAAATTTGCGTGGAGTTGTAATCATTGTCACCTTTTTCACCTGCTGCTAACAAATCGTGCGCATTTTTGCACGCGTGCATAAGAACATTCCTAACAGTCGCAAACGGAACAACCCCCACGTTAGCGATCCCTGTGCCCGCCACATCGACCATTAAGTTTTACTCCATCTTAACCGAGTAAGGTACTTCTATCTGTGTATATGCATACCTAGCCTTGTTTCCTTTGTCTCTTGATCTTCTTCTCATCCTCTTCGGCCAACAGAGTCTGTAAGCTGCCCCAACGAAAAAAAAGAAAATAAGAGCGCAGCCGTAAAGAGAGCAGCAGGAGGAATGGAAGCGTGAAGTGCACGAGAGTTTCAACCTCCACCCTCGAGTCTGGCCGATAATAAAGGGTTGCGCCAGCATCCCTCCCAACGACGAGAACCACCAGACGCCACGGCTGTCTGGTCCAAGCGAGTCGTAAAGTACGCAGATTCCCCAAACTCGGCTGCGCCACTTGCGCTTTATGACGCGCAAGCTGCTGTCGCTGTGCCAGTTCTTCTGATTACACGGAAATTGGCAGGCTTACCATATGGCGCCCCTGAACGCCCTCCGCCAATGCTTACGGTGTGTCTGCGTATTTTCTGCATGCTCCCCTTCGCTCCGGTGGGCGTTTCTCTTCTTTTTCTATTGTCTGACTTAGTGAAAGGCTAGCAAGTAGCACCGTGCGCTCCGGATCAACTCCTCAAATTGAAAGTGCACGCATGCCATGTAGTGTGACGACTGTTGAAAATGTTGAACGGCGGCGGCTATGTGTTTCAGCTTGGGCATTGCGGGAGAATTGGCGCCAGGAGCGCGCGCAACAAGAGCAGCGCGCTGCCCCGGCTGCGGAGCGGGTTACAGCGGGCAACGGTGACAATGCAAAACGGAGGAATTGGCGTAAAGAGCTGCGCTATAAGACATTTTAGGTGCTGTCGATGCCGAAATCTACACATAGGTAAATTTAAAAAATGCGCCGGTGACTGCTTCCTCTGGCCTTGTTTTTTTTTTTTTTTTTTTTTTTTTTTTTTTTTTTTTGTCTATCTGGTAAAAGTACTGGCACCAAGACGAGGGGCGAACGACCATCCGAGCGATGGTTGCAGAGCTCACTCTCTCACGGCTTTCCACGCTGTGACGTATGTCAGACATTACGGAATTGGTGGCCACGCGGGTGCACCGAGGGTTTTTGGTGTTCAAACAGCAAGTAATGCACAGCCCTTTCACGCAACGGACACTGCGCTTACATATCTGTCCTTTCTATTGTTGCTTTTATACGTCTGAAAACTATGCTGTTCGGAATGGTTTTATTCACTGAAGTAAATGTCACTTGACGGTCCTCACTTCTTTCAATGCCGACCAGAAAACGCCATTAGTTTCCTTCGCGTCTAAACATTTTGGCGAGAACTGGCTCGGCCAATACTACGGATGAACTGACGAACTCTTCTTGAGGGCTCTAGCATGAACTAGTTCGTAAACATCTAAAGCATATAGTTTCAATTATACAAAGGGAGTCCGGTTTACACCTGTTTGTTCGAGGATTGAGTGCCTCCATTTAGCCCCCGGTACGGTCCTGCCATCTTGCGTAGATTTATGAATACTTTAGTTCTGTTCAACAGTACATGCTCCTCATTTCATCACTGAAAGCGTTCTAATGTAGAAGCCCCTCGAGAAAGAAAATTGGCGGCGTCCAGCGTTGGTGCCCTAGACATGGCTAGCAAAATACGTCTTCAGCAGCTGTAGACCCCAAAAATATGGTTGATGTCATCAAGCGGCAGTACGACACTACGATATATCGCTCGGATTGATTTCAATCGATGCACCTTGACTGAGGCAACTGCCATTTAAGACAATCCTATGCTCGTCGCTAGTCTGTACTATAGCTAATGGCCGGTGTCCGTGCGGAGGAAGTTTTCTTGGCAGTCGTATCAAAATTCTGACACAATTTCTTCTAGTACCTTATTCTCGGGGTCATCTATATATATAGATAATCTCAGTATGGAGGAAGGTTTCCTGAGAATCGTATCGAAATTCTGGCACAGCCGCTTCTCGTACTCTGTTTTTGGGGGTCGTGCGATTTCTTGTTGCATATAGCATACATGTGGCACAATGAAGAGTGAGGCAAGTCAGCGACAGAGCATCGAGCTAATGATACGTGTGCCTCCAATTTCATGCTCTCAAATTAAGGTTTAGGTGTGTACGGTTCTATGATGCCAAGTGGATCATGGCAGATTTTGTGTAATGCGCAAATTACAAAACACCGACTACAATAACAGCAGAGAAATCTTAAATCATGTCGAAAACTTTACTCGAAAACATTTTAGCCTCGAATTGTAATGTGTTTCCATTCATGTAAGCAAGCAGGCCTAATATTTCCGCCATGTTGTATGTGAAAGTAGTGATTGGAGCTTTCTGTCCCAATACCAACCAATACTTTCTTGAGTCTTGCACATGCTAATAGGCCAATAATTAGGCTTTTCAACCGAACTATTAGGCTTCAAACGGTCAGCACTGTAATATTCAAGTATGAGCTGGCACACTGTCGACTGCCGCCATATTTGCTGCGCTACAAAATACTACAACATAAGCTAAACTCGAGTGATCAGGCTGTAGAGAACAGCAGCGCATCTGGCACAGACTGGTCGTAAATTTTACTTTGTCCATTTTTTACACCGATCACAAATGAAAAAAAAAAAAGTATATAGCGACTGAAGGGTTATACACGTGCATATGGATGATTTTGGAAAAAAAAAAAGCAGGAAGCAATAGCAAGGGCCCGTAATGAACTTGTGAACCCAGAAGAACATTTCGTCATTTCGGTAGCTGCCAATCTACATTCGCGGTACGGTAGCCAGATGTCATCAAAGTAGCCCCATACAGCCCCGCAACACACCAGACAGCTCTTCCGACGTACGTAGCAGGCGCATCTGACGGGTAAAAATGAATTAATACTTGGAAAGGCAGAGCGTACGGTCACGCATGCAAATTTCCACACGCCACTCGCCGGGGTGATGGCCCTTCACTCTGTCACGCGAAACTGTAGCATATCGAACACCAAGCGCAGTGGAGCGTAGGAATCGCATTCAGCAGCTTGCGGAGGCTGCGCATAGGGTACCATGTTGCCGGTTGCAATATACTAGGCTTTGCTAGTGAAAAATTGATAAAAAATTGTAGAGAGAAAAAAACACATGGTGAATGATCATTGAAAATATGAGACAGAAACGTAAAACGTACAGTGTATTTAAATTAAAAGTTACTTCGGGTACGGCAAAGCAAAAGGAAGGCGGTTTGTTGTCGTAGCTGCAGCTTTATAATATTTCATGACACATTCAGATGTGTTACATGGGCAAAAGAGGATAATAATGTTTATAATCTACAGTTCAAATGAAGCAATGGGGAAAAAAGAAAAACATAACTGTCAGCAGACTTGCTAGTCAATAAACACGCTACTCTACCACATTCAGCAGGCCAAAAATATTGTGAGCTTGATTTTAAAAACACAAGTGGTCTCAAAGTTTTTCGTGTGTGTTATTGTCAGCGAAAAGGCGTCCCAAAAATGGTAGCGAAGATAGATGATTGGTTGTAGTTTGTCGCTGCGCACGTTATGACCTTGATCCGCCCTATATAACCAGGGCGTAGGTGATCCCTCTCTCAGAAAGGATAACATTATATTGAATTAGAATTTGTGTAGATAATGATCGTGTATAAGTGCAGACATATGTCAAGAAAACAAATTGATTACAGGCGGAATGCTATTGTTCTGAGAACGAACGCTCAGTTGGCGGAGTCGTATATAAGATACATTAGCAACCACAAGCCCCGTTTTGTTTGTCATATCGAATTTTGTTAGTTCTGCGGCAACAAGGGGCGAGGAATACTGGTTTTTGCTTCTATTGAGGCGACCTTTCCGTTCGAGCCTCACATACTGATGTTAATTGTAGAACGGTTTTGTAACGACCGACAATGCCATTTGACCGAGAAAGAGAGTCTGTTGCACTCAGGCCATTATTGATGTGCACAATATGCCTGACAAGTTGAAGCTATCTGCACGTCTAAATAAAAACTAAATAAGCAGTATACTTGGCAGCCTAGACGATGTGGGGTTCTCTAGTAAACCAAGCGTCTACTTTGCCAGCATCTGCGTTGTGAGCGACAAATCAGGGGCACGCCTCCGGCATGCAGTTGGCAGTCGACACGGTCGGGAAGTGATTGATTGACAGGTTGTGTGACGTTATGCGATTACATGATATGGTCCGCTTGCCAGGAGCTTCGAACCCGTGCAGCTTATTTGATATAGGAGGGTTAGATAAGGACTGAACCCACGGAAACAATTCCATACGCTCAAGTCAAATACAGGCCACGAAGGCACGTTTTTACGGTTGTGTTAAGCGAAACGCTAGATCAACATCGGGAAATCTTTCAAATGATGTAGTAGCTGACGACTGTGTGCCAACTAGGATTCGCGAGATAGAAAAGGCAGCAATTAGGGCATTCGTGATTGGGTGATTATTAAAGTTCATGTAAGTGAACGAGGATGCGCAGAGATGAGTTGTACGTTGTCCGCAGCCATTAAGTGTTGGGTAGTATGCGGAAGTGCCGCTAGATATAGCCTGTCCCAGGCTCGACCGATGTAGGCGTCAGTGTTGGCGTCGACGCCGGTGTCGCCATCGGCGAAACTGGTGTGCATGCAGCTATAGGAAGGGCCATGAAGCCACCCTTTTACAGCTGACAGTGACCAACCTGGGACGCAAGACTGTACTCGGCCCCATGCTACCTTCCATGGTCATCCGGAACGCAGACTTTCGGAAAGTGTGGCGAATGGCCGATTAATGTTATTGCATCCTACATTTAACGACGAAGCTTAACTGTAATCGGGTAGAATAGCGAGTTGCCACAGGTTGTCATCTACATCAGGGGGCAAAGGAGATAATTTCAGAGAGGGAGGGAGGTAACGGGTGGCTCAGTGAGAGCGAGAACGGAGGTTGGAGCAAATAGAATGTGGCTACCGTGGGAAGAGGAGGCTATGACGAATGCTGAATAATGTGCGACCACAAGGTGTTGCTACGAGAAGCGGGAGGGTAACTAACTTAAAACCAGATATTCATCACGACAATAAGGTAATTGCACAACACGAGGGCGAAAGGTAAAGGTAGAGAGGGGAACGCGGTTGGACAGAGGAGAGCAGTGACCAAAAAGGGAAAGGAAAAAGAACAATGTGGAAATGGAAGGAGGCGAGCACGGTGTGACAAACGAGATGGGTTGTACTTAGTCGGCACCCTCCAACGCGTTATGTGCCGACAATGAAATATGAGCGCGCAGAACACAAAAGTACTTACGTCTCTCACGGGCCGCCCGGGACGAGGTCGATCAGACACAGTGAGTTCTCCCACTGTTGCGATGTCGTGGCTTACCTTATGGATAGATCTCACCTTTAGAAACAGGCCGTTGTTCCAGCACCTGAAAAACGTTTGACAGTTCTACAATCACAGGCCTGCTTTCCAACAGTTTGGAACTTGGGAAGAAGTGTTATTAAGATTGAATGAGTGAAAAGCCAAAGAGTAGAGTTTAAGTGTATACATATTTATAATTACCAATCTCTTTGAAACATTCTAGGCTAGCACTTGGCAGAACCAATATACTTCGTGAACTGCACTACCTTTTAGCATTATTAACTATCGTAATCATCTGCAAACTCTTTCTCTCGTTCTACGCTGTTGAGTGTGTCACTGGTTGTCTTAATGTGATTGAAATACCCGCCTTGGCGGCGGCCGTCTACCCGTTGGCGCTCGCTTTGGATTTCTCACAAAGAAATTATGTACAAGTGCGTGCTGAGCTCTGGTCGCCGATTTGTGAAGCTACAGCCACTTTAGAAAATCGTTGTTGAGAGTTTTTATTGCCTGGCGGCGGATTTTGTTTCGAGGTTCGCAGTGTTTATTAGATTAAGTATGAATAACAAGTAGCCGCATTCATGATCTTGTTCTTCAACTTCCACTAGCCATGTAAAGAGACCACAAAAGGATTAATGTAGTGGAAGGACTCGTGCCGGAACGATATAGTTAAATCTGCGGCAAACATCTTGACGACTCGCTAGCCATATTCTCTGACCGCCATTCTTTGGCCCGAAGTCCTTAGCCAGTCAGGCATCTGATAACATGACAACTGGTCCAACGCTTTATGCCTTGCACCCATTTAGCGAGGCAGACGTCGTGGGCACCAGTACGGAAAAGCGCTTTTATAATTTCGAGAATAAAAACGTTCACAAAATCTCATTTATAAGTGCAAATCTTGTGACAGTTAGTTTCAACCCCCCCTTCCCCTTTCTTGATTGCAGCAGCTTTGCTTTACAAAGCTCGTCCCCTTCAATTTGGTACGTGAGTGCATTATGGCGTGCCAGCCGCACAACAAATATGGGCCAACTTCTGCGGATATAATGGTGTCAACGAATGAGCCTGCTGTGTTAAATAAGACAACTAAGAGCGTGTTTGCGTGCAAGGATTTGATAGCATGTCACGAGCTCTTGTTGACACGAGCGGCGGGTACCGGCGCCGCCCAGGTGAGGCGCGTTTCAAAAGCATAGCAGATTCGTGCCTAGCGCGTCACGGAAGAAAGCACTCGCCGACCGTTTGAACGACTGGACAAAACACTCGTCAGCACATGTGCGCGTTGGGCCTGAACTGGTGGCTACGAAGTGTGAACATCTGAGCGAAATGGAATTGCTTACGTTGTACTCAATGCTAAGTTAATGGGAAGTGACATTACAGCCAATTGCACGTGTAGATAATGTACTGGTTTTAGGGAGGAAGACAGACAATTTTTACTGGCAGCAAGTGGCGATGTTTCTTTCCTAATTCGTTATAAAGAAGCACATAGTGTTTGCGTCTTCGTAAAAAAAAAAAAAAAAGATAGGACCAAGTGCATTAAACGCAAAAATAAGAAGTTTACACTAATTTTCAGGAAAACGTTAGGTGATTTATCATATCCAACATTTTTAAACTAGAAAAAGAAGTTTGACTTCCCCGTTGATGTATATGAATGTAAGATAAGAAGGGAAGGTGCTAATAAAGGGTTAGAGCCGCACAGTTTTGGTGGCATTGTTTTCTTTCTCAGAATGAAGCGTAAGCCATTGATGTATAACCAGGTATGCCTCCGTTAAGCTCTTCGTTCGCATATTTCGATTTTAGTTTAAGCAGCCGAACGACGACCAATATGTCATCTTCGAATTTGTCACTAAGTGCCTCAAAAATACAGCATAACTGGTGATTGGTCGCTTTCTTTACTTCATGGTTACGTTAGCCTGCGCCCAGAACGTGAATATCAGTAATAAAATCAATTACAATGGAATCAAGGACATGCAAAATATCGACGACGGTGATAAAAATAAGTTTTCCTATGATTCGAATAGCTTGAAGTAAACGTTGCCATCCATGTCTCCATATGAGCGCTAAAGATGGATCCGAAATTTCGTACTAGTGATCTATCGCAGGGTGTTGGTAAATTCACCTTAGAAATTATACGCTTTATAATACGATGTGCATGAATGTGGAAAAGAAATGTGTTACCAAATCGGTTGAAATGGTGTAACTGTTTTAAGACAAAAATACGACCACTGGTTGAATCAGCCACCGCGTCATCAAATTACTGAAGTGAATTACTGCTCAAAATATTGCACCTAATACAGAACCGAAAGTCTACCTTCGTGTACTATGTACCTCCTTGCGCCGAACGGTGAAGCAAAAGAATTCAAGAAAGGAGCTGCAACATGCAGAGGTGAAGCCACCTTGTAAAACCCACATCATTTTGTCTCCTCTTGTGACAAGTCTGTTTCCCACGCTGACTCACGTCCATTGAAAATATATAAGGGCTGATGTAGGTAATAGAGGCCACGGCAACAAAAAAATAAAACAAAACATTTCCCAGATCTTTGAATGCCTATGTGCACAGTTGTAGCAAGAAGTGGACAAATGACGACCATGCCCTCACGCCTCTTTGCTATTAAGTGAAGCTCGGCCATGTGGAAGAGCGACTGCACTGCACGCGTCTGCTTCGCGAGTGAAAGTGTTGCTTCCGGCGCTGTGCGTCCCGAACCGCACTCCTAAATTAACGAGCGAGCCACGTGTCCTGCACGCGTTGCGAGGCCAGGGGAGCTCTAGCGGCGACGCCGCGACTCACGGACCTCTTCCATCGCACCAAGTGGGAATGCGAGCAGTACTCCCCGGTCCCTTTAGCTTCCTCCCCTCTTTCCCTTTGACAGCGGCGCCGACAAAAGAAGCCAAGCCTGTTGGCGTTGCGCAAATGAAAAGATTACGCTTTGTCCGTGTCGCCATTCAGTGCTCATTGGTGGAGGGCGCACGGAACATGGTGGTCAGGTGTGTGCTTCGTGCTGTCAGCTGTGGACAGCTGATTATTACTGAAAGAAAAGTTAGTTATACGGTGTTCCTGGCCGAGTGTTTCCTGATAAGGATGGAAACCTTAACAAAGCAGTCACAACGATTAATTTAAGAGCTTGATATGCTTATTGTGAGGCAATTGGCTCTTCTACCTCCTGTTTCCAAGCAACACACCTAAAAATGAAGAAATGCAAACATATCTGTGCTTTCATTTCATTTTGGGACGTTGCTTCCAAACAGACCAATACCGTGTTTACAAGGAAAGAGCGTGCTTACGGACGACGCAGCCGACTGAGGGTGCAATGCAGGCTTAGCCTACATATTAATGGGAACTTCTTGATGATGAGAACCTGTATACAGGCTAATTTTGTTGCATTAGAGTGAGCAATATCTGTATAGGTGTAATATATGCCATATGAGGTGTGGTTGAGGTGACATGCTCTTGCTTCTCGTCGTGTCGAATCCCTCCCGGTCCATATTGCTGTGCATAGGCAGGAGACGGTAACGGGGGGTAGATTGCCCCACTCAGGTAAAAAAAACCGGGAATCGGAGGCCACTGAAAAATGCTGACGGAAGACCATTCTAGTCACTGCAGTGAACCGGCTTCCAGACAAGCGATAATAGGTGATCCGCTCCTGGAGGGGCTTCGCACATCAGCTGTAGTGTCTTATGATTTTTGCGGTCAGAACAATTTCACATGTAATGAAGTTCGTTCAATGAGTCCGAAGTTATTTTCAAGCAATTCTGTAGTATGTGAGTGCCTTTGCAAATATTAGCGCAGAAGTAAGCATAAAAAAAATAAGAAAAAAAAAGCAAAAAAGAATACGAATTAGGATCACAGAAAAAAGCGTACTGAGATGCGTATTGGCGTCAGATCAAAACCAGGTATTCTGGACGAGCCGATTTTCAGCGGGAAGCGGCTCTTTGCTACATCGCTTCCTCAGAAATTGTACGAGTCTACCATAGCAGCAATCAAAGTATGCGCAGGTTCCTCCCCAACATGCTGGTAGTTTTCCAAAATTGATAGTAAAATAAAATCTCATTAGCTTTCTGCGTCTGTCTTAGTTACTCGATCCGACCGTAAAACAAAGTGCTTGATTTTGTTACACATCACATGACATCAATACTTCCATATCAGTGTCCGACAATATTCTACAGTTGCTTTATATAGTATTAAAAGCGATGTCCAAGGAAGCTGGACTTGACTTCATAATTTTTACTATCTTGCTTGTGTTTCGAAGTTCGTACAAACAATGAGCTTGTTCAAGTCAATGCGCCAGAGGCACTCGTTACTCTCCCCAAGGAGAGTGTCCTTTTCCCCCCGAGTCGATATCAGGGCCATCCACTGCAAGTTTCACGCTTAACCTAGTCTCATCTCAACCCCCCCAAAAAAAATTGTTACGACGCCATTTACTTCTGTTCCATCTCTGCCGAAGACCACTGTCTATAGACCAAGAACACACTCTCCTCGCCTGCCGCCGTTCACTGGAATGACATCTTCCCCTCGTGAGATGCGACAGAGCGCTAGCGCTGGCTTGGGAGTCCCAGTGCGACCATACGCCCCGAGAAAGCTTCAAGGTTCCTTTGTGTCCTCAGATGTTTTTTTTCTCGCTTGAGATTTTTATTTTCAGCCCAGCGATTTATTTCATTTCATCTGGCTTCCCCTCCTGGCATCTTCAGGCCTACACACTGTGCTACGCTGCCTGATATCGAAAACTATACAAATTTTTTCGCTCGCTCTGAGACAGAACGTACGTCGAGCTGTGGATCCATAATAGACGGCCCTCAGCCAAGCCACCTCTGGCTTTGGCAATCGACTCGGTCATCACTATATGCCATTGGAAAAGAGCGGGTAGCGTTTTTACTGCGACTAGTTCAATATAGCGTGCTCTCGCCAAGGTCCAGTATGTTGACCAGACGTTTGTGCAAGCGCTATAATCAGATTAAATGATGGCATAAAAAAAATCGCCCTCTTCTGTTCGATAACAAGAGAGCACATACTAAATCAAGACATTAGTTACGTACAAAATAGCGCTACGAAACAAATATAGGGTATTTTTTTCTCATCAAAGAGCAATTGTACGACTTCGAATAACATTTAGTTCGCACGAGTAACGTATTTACAAGTGTTTCCCTTTTTACTATATTTTCAGCATGCAGAAATAAAGTTCACTCATTGTGCAGCCGTCAGTCAGTTCAGGCGTTCAGTCGTGTCCGACTCTTCGTGACCCTATGGACCATGTCACGCCACGCTTTCCGGTCTCTCACTATCTTCTTAACATCACATAGCTTCATCTGCAATGCCTCGAGAATGCCATCTAACCATCGCGTTCGCTGCCTACCCCTTCTCCGGCGACCCTCAACCTTTCCCAACATCAAATCTTTCTCCAGCGACTCCTCTCTTCTCATCAGATGACCAAAGTAGCTGAGCTTTAACTTTAGAATTTGACCCTCCAATGAGCAGTCAGTGTTTATGGTCGACAATATCGACTGATTTGATCTTCTGGCAGTCCAAGGAACTCTTAAGGGTCTTCGCCAGCACCACAATTCAAACGCGTCAATTCTTCGGCGGTCAGCCTTTTTCACAGTCCAACTCTCGCATCCATACATCACAACTGGAAAGACCATAGCACGGGTTATACGGATCTTGGTTGGCAGACTAATGTCTCTGCTCTTTGCTAGGCGGTCAAGGCTAACCATTGCTCTCTTTCCCAGAAGCAGGCGTCTCCTAATTTCATGGCTGCAGTCTCCTTCCGAGGTAATCTCGGCGCCCAAGAACAGAAAATCTGTCACAGCTTCCACTTCTTGTCCATTGATGCTCCAGGACTTGATAGGGCAAGACGCCATGATCTTCGTCTTTTTAATGTTCAGTTTAAGCCCAAACTTCTCACTCTCTTCTTGTACGCGCATCAGAAGTCTCTTGAGTTCCACTTCATTTTCTGCCATTAAAGTGGTATCATCCGCATATCTAAGGTTGTTGATACGTTTTCCAGCAATCTTCACTCCAGCTGAAGACCCATCCAGACCGGCCTTCCTCATGATGCACTCTGCATATAGGTTAAATAGGCAGGGCGACAGTATGCAGCCCTGCCTCACCCCTTTCTCAATCGGAAACCAATCAGTAAGACCATGCCCAGTTCTGACTGTGGCCTCTTGCCCTTCATAAAGGTTCCTGAGGAGACAGATGAGGTGAATTGGAACTCCCATCACTTGGAGAGCTTGCCACAATCTGCTGTGATCTACGCAGTCAAACGCTTTCGCATAATCAATAAAGCAGAAGTAGATGGGTTTCTGGAACTCTCTTGCTTTTTCCATGATCCAGCGAAGGTTGGCAATTTGGTCTCTAGTTCCTCTGCCCTTGCGAAACCCAGCTTGCACGTCCGGAAGCTCCCGATCCACATACTGCTGCAGCCTACCTTGCAGGATTTTTAACATCACCTTGCTAGCATGCGAAATAAGCGCGATCGTGTGGTAGTTGGAACAATCTTTGGCACTGCATTTCTTTGGAATAGGGATGTAAACTGACCTCCTCCAATCCTGCGGCCACTGCAGGGTTGTCCAAATCTTTTGACATAATGTATGCAGTGTGTTAACAGCGTCGTGGTTGAGGTTTTGAAGCAACTCAGCTGGAATGCCATCAATTCCGCTAGCTTTGTTCTTAGCAAGGCTGGCTAAGGCCCATTCAACTTCACTCTTCAGGATGCCCGGCTCGAGATCAGTAATCACAACCGTCCTATGTTGGGTTTGCACATCCGGGTCCTTCTTGTACAGTTCTTCTGTGTATTCCTGCCACCTCTTCTTTATCTCTGAGGCTTCAGTGAGGTCCTTGCCTCGTTTGTCCTTTATCACGCTCAGCTTAGCACAGAAGCTTCCTTTGATATCTTTGATCTTTGTGCAGCCGTACAGAGAGGTAATATAACCACTCCGTCCAGGTTCTATCAATTTTCGACCTATTTCAGCGACTAAGGCAAAGCCGTAACGTACAATTGCCGGAATGAGCCTGTTTGTAAGAGAGGAATGAAATGAGGAGAAAAAATTATTATATTGTTACCATTTATACCCTTAATAAGCATGCCGCACTGAAGTAAAAATCCGCGCCGTAATCATGGAATGCGTGTATGTACTACATCATGTCTCATCGGAGTTCAAGAGAGGAATTTCGTTAAATTTTGCTCGCTGTAAAGCCAATTAAATCACTTTTGTGAATATTCTTATAATTTGTTTCAGCCCTTTTTACCATAAAACATTTTTTTTATTTCGAATTCAATAATTATGTGAAAGCACAGCCGCAGTAAGGGTGACTGCGACAGCTTGTTGCGCGAATTTCTTACCTATTTTGGAAAATGGAAATTGGCATGTTAACTGTATAATATTTCTTCTCCTCTCTTTCAGCCAAATCTTCAAATTTGCAAAAGAGTGGTTCAAGTTGTTATTCCGTTTAAACGCATACGCAAGCAAAGACCAGATTCTTGCCTGGCTACGGAAACTGTTTTACTGTGGTACCTTGAATTTGGCGGAGCAGACGAACTCCATGAGCGGATGGTTTACTTCGCACTAATGATTTCCCGCCCCAGTCGTTCGACTGGACCATTGAACATTGACCATTGGACCATTATTTCGGGAAGGGGAGGGAGGAGGGGGGGGGGGTGGGGGCATGCATAGGGCGTATCCTATTATTCCTCAACCAAAACGTTTGCAATCATTTAACAAAAAAGCTCTTTTCCATTATTCACATATCTACAAGCGCTATTATTAAGCAGCCGCTGGGCGGCTGCTTTTGCACGCGCTACAATATTCTGTACTTTTAGGGCGTGAGGATGTGCAAGAGCAAAAGAGCTTTTTCAACAAGAAAAATAGATTTAATTGTTTTCACCCATAAACCTGGGGACGTCTTTACCGAAGAGAACGGGTTGCCGCAAGATTGAAGTGAATAACGGTGTACCGTAGCCTCTAGAATCCTCATCAGAAATAGACATCAGTGGTTTACTTGCACAACTGGCCAGTGATGGCGACTCCTGCAGTTTATTATTTTTCTTCCTACTCTAGGCTATAAATGTTTCCTGTTTGCACATAATGGCCCCTTTTGATAACCGCTCTGCACCATATCGACAAAAACCAACTTCATCTTGTCCTCGATGCTTGTTTGTGTATTTGCATAGAACGCATGCTAGTTTCCCAAAATAGCAGCTGTAGCGGTGGCTTCGAACACAAAGAAAGTATAAAAATTGGTTGGAGGCACTAAGATCCCCATTGAGTGTGGCACCGCACTTCTCTTCTCTTGATTTGTTCTTTTTGCTCGCTTTTCTTTTTTTTTTCCCCACATGTTTTCACAATTTTAGCATATTTTGCAGAGCGTCGATGCCCGAGCCTGTTTTGAAGCCTGTATACTATATCGACGTCTTTGGTTATTTTGGCATCCAACTGTTTTATGGCTTTACTTAATGAATGAATGAATGAATGAATGAATGAATGAATGAATGAATGAATGAATGAATGAATGAATGAATGAATGAATGAATGAATGAATGAATGAAT
>JAJIZL010019665.1:24208-41266 GCA_023969395.1 Amblyomma maculatum | reverse complement strand
TATTTATTTATTTATTTATTTATTTATTTATTTATTTATTTATTTATGAATACTGTCAATCCCGGGTGGGATCGTTACAGGCAGGGCACAAAACGCATACAAAAAGTCAGACAATATTTGGAACATGTTCAAAGGCAGGGACATTCATTTAAAATGAAAGGAAGATTGCGGTCAGAAATAAACGAAGCAAGACAATGATCAGTGTACAGTAAAAAGTACAGTGAACTATTGGTACATGAAAACAAAGAAAAAGGTATATGAATGGACACAGAATGGAAATAACAAAGCAATAAGGGATTAGTATAATTTGCAAGTTATCAATGTATGCTGACAAGGAAACCGTTTGTATGAGCATTCATGAATTTGTGTGTAAATGATCCTCCACTAGCTTTACAAATTCATCCAGTGTTGTACTTTGTGTTATTGATGGTTTCAAAGTGTTCCACTCTCTAATTGCAAGGGGGAAAAATGAGTTTTTGAAACTGTCACAATGGCAAGAAAATTCATTTATAGTCAAAGAGTGTTTATAGCGTGTGAGTCTTGTATCTTCGATGACGATGTACTTTGATGTATTTATATTAAAGTGGTTATGCACGAGTTGATACAGAAATGGCACTGGAAATTCGACATACGTATAAAGCATGTGTAGTCTGCCGTTAAATATTTCACGCCTCACACCTCTTTAGTGTTATTGGTGGCTAACATTGAAACCTAATTTCATAAACTGCTATCTTAGTGCTCCGCCAACACGTAATGGCAAACTCCCTTCAATCTTTTCCCAAGTACAGCTACTGCTGGAACCATGTCCAGGGAAAAAATAAATCAGTACTCGAGTCCGTAGGGGCCAAGGTGCGAAGAACTGCCACATTGAACATCAGGTCACTTTCAATTGGATAGCTTTCTCTGATGGCAACCACTCTAACGTGGAGCGGCATAGATCTGTCGTGAATATCTGTCAAAAAGTATAGGAAGGAACGTGGCGCCCATATAATTGTGGTAGAGAGGCCAGAAAACGTAATCGCGGCGCCCGCGAATGAGTCTGAGCGATCATATTAGGAAATTCAGCCGCATGGGCTCTCCAAAGCTGCAGCGGGTTCGACATAATTAAACATTGCATCGAGAGGTCAGTGGTTCGCACTAGATATGATTGTTCTATGAGTACGTCGATAATGAGAACAAACGATCAAGCATTCACAGATTTTAACGCCGAAGCTATATAGGAGCTGTCACTTATTGCTAAACTTGTATCAGAAGATTCCAGACTCATACATCTATGGTGATGGGGAAAAAATGCGCATTTTCCCTCGATACATTTTTAAAATAATTTTGCATAATTAAATTATAAGACATTTAGGTAGCACAGAACTTTAACAATAGAGTTAATTCTCTTGAGACATGAGTATTTAAGACTGAAATTTCTCAAGACTGGAAAAGAAGTGAGCTAACTTGCAACCCTTGGATGTCTTTAAGCGAGCGAGGGCAGTTTTAGCGTGCATTAACTCTCTAGATCCAGTCGACTTCTGGAAAGCATTATTGTACCAATAAATATCGTGTGTTTGGACCATTGGGTGCTAGTGAAAAGCAAATTTGCGATATAAATTTTGCTCAAAAGGTGGCGTAACTTTTCCTGCGTGCAGTTATTGCTTGGAGCGTAACCCGGTGTAATACAAACACCAATTCTGCACTAAACCATTGAAGGCCAAACATACAGTTATACAACAATATGTTGAGGTTCTGAACTAGAAATAACTAGAAATTAATATTCCAATCTTTATCTAATAAACCTACTCTATGAGTTATGAGAGTTATGAGTACATGTATGAGTGTATGAGTATCGTGTAAGTGCATGAAGCCAGACACTTAGTAATCACATGTATATGGTTTGTTTTGCCTCTTTCCTCCTCTGCTTCTCAGGAGAATCTACATGCCAGACATCGTAGTTTCCCTGAGCCACTATTTCTACGAAGACCGTAACCTGGCGGACTGTGTGATAGTTCCTCCCACATTCCTGAAGGCACCTCCTGCACGCGACTATATATATAGCATGGTAAGTGTTCGACGTGCTATGATAAAATAATACGATAAATAATATAAAGTAGGAAACACTTGGTCGAGCTTAGGTTATACGAAAGCGCTAACACAATAACGGTGTTCGTGTTTACGGGTTTGTATCTGCAAAAAATGTGCAGAGCTCTTTTCTGAAACTGTGCCGAATGTATACAATAGCAACTGGTGTGTATGGAAGTCTCCACAAGTGTCTATACCAAAGTGCGGAGTTATCTGCACCTGGGCCGGTTATATAGTAACAACTGGCGTGTATGAAAGTGTCCCCAAGGTTGTGCGAGGTTTTTTTATTAATTTGGACCAACAATAATAACTTCACCGTACTATGACGTCATTACCGCTCATTCTAAGCCTATAATAACTCTCCTTTACCTCTCTTTTCCCCTTTCTCAGTGGGGAGTAACAGGCTAGGGTCTCCACCACCGGTCGACCTCTCGACCTTACATTTCAATAAATAACTTTCTCTTTCTCTTACACAATAACGATATGACTGGTTAAAGGTTTCTAAGCGCGCGTTTAGATTACGCATGCCATTGCCTCCATGATTGCATGGTAACATTTATTTGCCCCAAACAGAAATTCGTCTTGAAGTTCCATCGTTGCACCTTAGTTATTTGCGCGTAAAAAGGAACCACGGGAGCAAAGTCTAGAAGACAGTTGCGCTACTTTGTTTCTGCTTTCGTACGGACTGCCTACAGGAAACAGCGCACGAAGGACTCCAGGGTCTCAACGCCGGTGGCATAAACGCTTCGATGGCCGTATCGGTGGCCATGTTCGGACGATGGTACAAGCCCCTGTACCCCGACCCAAGTGTCAGCGATAAGCCCGGGAACTACTCGGTTTTCGAAAGATGCGACTACATGCCCGATGGGCAGTTGGGCATCATCTCCATGGTGAGCAAGATATGAGATTAGAGGCACCGCTTCTCACGAGACGGCATGAACGCGGCCAAAGAAACATTTTACTGGCTCTTACAAAGTGGCCTCTCCGAAACAGATGCTAAAATCATAAAAATTGTTCTTTTACAATAGGCTTCCAAAGCATCGCTGGGCGGCGCTGCAGCTCCTGCTAGGCAGCGCCATTTGTGACACAAAATCAAACACTGGGACGCCGCCGGCTCAGTTCGCTGCCTTCGCGGCGTGCGCCGCGCGCTTTCTCTAGCACGAGCACGCGCCCTCACGCGCACCCGCAGGCGCATCGCGACATGCTGCCTGCATTCCGTCTTGATTATTGGACAACCTGCCGCATATTTTCATGGAGGAAACTTAATTATAGGAGACAAACTTTTATTCATGTCTGCACTGTATAGCAGACAACAGACGGTGATGAGTAAATATTTATTGTAAATGCGTTTCCCACGTTAGCGAAAACGTAAGAAGTGCATCTCGAGGTAAGTCCGGTATGTAATTATATCGTCGTATATAATATGTTTAAAAACTGAGAAAGTATTATCAGTACTGCGAAATAGAGAGACTCGTCGTTGACCATCGTATTGGCCTGTAGCATGGGATCTCTATATGGTTTGTTTTTATTATTATGACGTTACTAAAGCAAGTCTTGCAGTAGATTAATACGTATATAGTCTGAAGGAAGTGCTTCTTCAAAGGCACGGACGCTAGCAGTCTCAAAAGCACTGAGTGATCCGTGCGCTGCACGCGACATCATAACTGGCTCGCTGGCTCGGAAGGCAGGTGAAATCCAAGCTTGTACTACATTTGTGTTTTATTTCACTTCTTATTGAATGGTTGTGCTTCATTTATGATAATATTTCTTTTGCACTCATGAAACCCGTGACGCGAATGGGGTGCTCCGTGCGAGTAGTGTCAAACGAGCCATAGCTAGGATCACTTTTGTATTGCACTTCCAACATATTTGCGTTATTGGTAATAATAATAATTGGTTCAAATTCACGTATGGGCCAATTTGCAGAAATCTGCAAATCTGCAAAAACGTCTCAGAAATGCATATGTCCCCCCCCCCCCCCCCCCCCCCCCCCCCCCAGAGAAAAGACCTTGTTCCTCGATATTTTCTTGGTCATTTTAAAAATGAAAACCCACCTCACCCGAAGTCAAAAAGTATTTTTGAATTAAGCTCATCGCTCCTGCGGCTTACATGCCACGTATTATGACCCGCTGGCGTCAGTATACGGAGAAAATGATTACGTGCCCCCACTGTTAACGCGCGGCGGCATATCTCATATACTCTGGGATTGCCCTGCTTTTTCTACTGGACGCTCTGAGATTAACCCTACCGCCTGAACTACCGTTCCCTTCTAGAAACTGATGCCAACACACAGGTGATATTTGCCAAGTATGGCTTCCTTAGTGGCCTAGTTAGAGAAATATGATCTGAGTGACGACCTAAACAATGAAGATTCTGTCTACTCCCCTTTCTTCCCATCCATGGCCATGAGCCTTCCCGTTCAATAAAGGACATTCAATCAATCAATCAAGGGAGGTGTGGACACTTAGGGTACATCGCGATCGCGGACGTCGCAGTGTCGATCGCGGATGTCGCACGCTGGATATCTGTTGATTTGGTTGCTTTCAGGGCACTCTTAAAGCAGGGAGAGAGCGCAAAAAAATGGCAAAGCAAGACACGTGGGGAGCGAAGAGTAGGATAATCCTCCATCCCCTTCACTTTGTATGCATGGTGGTAAACCTTTGTACTCTTTTGATGCCTCTCGAAGCCGTCTTTGTCAACTGTCAACATTCCATATGCAAAATATATACTAAACGAGAAAGTATACCTACAACGATATTAACATGTATTGATCAACCTAAAAACATTGTTGTCATCGGTCATGAGAAAGTTACCAAACGTTATGTATAGGCTGCATCATTCTATGTATAACTGGACCCCGCCAACTCGTAGAATAGTAAATATAACATTGATAGGAGATATTTATAAATCACCCTGGAAGTCCAGACCATGTAGAGATATGGGAGTGTGTAGAAGAAACGGTAAAATTTCTCCCAACTTTTACCCCTACTTGAAGTAAGGTAACACGCTAATTAAACTACACACTCCAGCTCTCCCCTTGCCTCACCAGTTTACCACGCTCCCGAAAGTTCGCTCGGTCATGACCGCCGTAAATGCAGTCATCGCCTAGTGTCCAATGGAGATATCTCTTTTTCGAAATTGCTGTGTCCCGTTATATTGTTCAACATATGCTGTGAAGCATACTTACTCACACATGTTGCTCACTTCCAGAACATCTTTTTTTCTTGAAGATGTTTCTTACTGATAGCACAGTTGTCTCATAATTTATGCTGGCACTGCACAATTTATCATGGTTTACCTTAGTCCATTTATTCGGGTTGCTGAAGCTAGCTATCAACGGAACTTTTTTCTGCTTGCCGAGGTAGAACAACCGACATGATTATTTAAGCCCATCTGCCTATAACTCTGTCTTCTACCTCTAAGGTCTTTTTTTTTTTGTCGATATATATGTGCTTAGTGAATTGTGCAGTGGCGCTGTCATCACGCACAGGACGACACATCAGCTATAACCTATTATAAGAAAGAATTTTGGACTTCTGCATTTCATCTACTTCTGTCAAACTTGATTTATCTCAAACGGTTTTTTTAACCCAACCTCTTTTAGTGCGCCATCCATGTGCCCTTTCACTGTGGATGTCTAACGGCTGGCGATGACCTAAAAATGCATATCTATTGGTAATGGGACGAGTTCCCCCTACGTTTATGCAAATCGGCTTGTCAGGTAGATATTGCCGGGGACAACACGTATAGTTAGCGGGCTTCGTGGCGAATCTATGAATAAATAAACAAACAATGCAATCAGTCGATGTTTAATATATATCGTGTATACTTCTGGCACTGCGATTGAGGATGCTTTGTTTCTCGTTTCACTGTGGTGTACAATAATATGAGCTTCTTTTTTTTTTGTAGAAGCAGCCTTAGGCCTAGAAGTTGAGGTTATGGGCTCGCGTAACGTGTCTGAGTCGATCTAATTCCGGCCTGGTTTTTAATTCCCTTCCGCGTATCTTCACAGGCGTGCAGAGACCCAAGGTACCGGCACAGCTTCTACGACAACGTCTCACATGCTCGGGTCTTCTACAACAAGGCGGCGGAGAGGCTGTTTGTCTATGACGATGAACGATCTTTGCGCGAAAAGGTAAGCTGTGCCTTCACTTAAGACGTCCATGAGGAGAAGCTCAGCTTCTAAAGAAGCACCCTGTTTGTTTTGCGGTTTGCACGAGAGAGGCGCCACATTCATGCGACGTCGCGCAAAACTAGAAAAATGAAATACGCTAGCGGGGCCCATATTTTACGGTGGATCTTGTGCGTAACCAGGAAGATCTCGTATCAATGATGTTGCCAGAATTGCGCAGTAAAGTTAAATCTCAGAAAATATGCTGCATGGATATATTGGCAGAGTAACGCGGTTTACGACCAATCAAATGTTGCTTCGGGTTTTTGCAACACCAGTGACGCTTCGAGAGAGTAAGAGATGTTTGGGAACGAGGAAATGTAGACAGTGCCGGTGGGTAAATATTGTAAGGCTCTCATCTAAACGTGGCCACCTGCTGAAGAAGACGTCAATGTGAATCTCTCTGCTCAAATGCTAATACTCAGCTATATAAAGCAACATTATCGCAAGCTAAGCCGCAGCTTGTTCCCCTTATAAAAAATGAGTCACAATTAGTAGGCGGACATTGAGCGACAAAAGTGACACGCTCGGGTTTACAGTGTGGTATTCTACGCGATAAAAAAAATGAACATCGTGTCTCGCAATCTGCTAAAAAAGACATATCTTGCACACGTTCTTCTAAAAAACAATTCCATTTCCACTTGAAGAACGAAGAACTACTGCGTAGTTCGGTTTCATCTGTGCCGGGTTTGCTGCTTTTACATTGCACGTTTATTGCTGCAAGATTATGCACACAGGTTTATAGCTTTAAGCCAATGTTTACAAACATGATTTGGGCATGTATACAAATGCCCGAAAACCTCATGATGCGTTCTTCAGAGCACTTTAGTACGTAGTTATTTTTCAGCATCACAAGATAATTTTAGTTACAAAAAAATGTCCTCGTCATTGCTTCAGTATAACGGCATTCACGACGACACACGTTTTTTAGTAGGTAGTTTGTTACACACGGCAGGTTTAGTCAAGCCACTATTCTTTTAAATGTTCTTTTATTCTCATCGTTTCGCCTGTGGCAACTCTCCCGTGCGACCGCTATCGCCTGGCTGAATCGCTCAGAAAGGAGGATGTACGAATGTATTAGCTTCGATTTCACACACATGGTACGCTTGTAGACGCCATTACAATTCATTATTTGCATTGTTTACTCTCTCTCTTAGGAATATCGTTTTACGTCACCCGCTTTATAATTACCAAGTCTCACGTTTAGGCTCGGCTAGGCATCACTTTCTGCCTCTTTATCTTCCCCTAGCTTTGTCTGTCACGGGCTAAGTATAGCGCGCTGAAGTACGGCGTCGTAGTCTACAACATCGACTTCGCGGATGACGAAGACGTCTGCGGTAATGGCATGCATTCGCGGCTGAGGACTATCCGGAAGATCATCTCCTTCTTCAAGATGAACTTCTCATCACCGGACAGCGTCGAAAGCTGTGAGTGCTGATATCGTGGCTCTACTTATGTCTTTTGTTTTGATCAGTATGTGTGTATGCTTCACCCAATTTAATTCCTCGTTGAATCTCCTGTTGAAAGTTGGCGTCTGTCTTTGTCCACTCGCTCATCCTGTTTTTGTACGTGCGCTATTTTCCGTTCTTTAGTATGAAAAATCAGCATGCCCAAACTTATATCCTCCTCATTGAAGGCAGAGACTAGGAAACATAAAACCTATGCTACTCACCAAGACTAACCGGCTTAGGTCCAGCAAGTAGCCGCTATGGATTCCTTTCCTGTGTATCAAATAAAGAAAGGAAGGGCCAGCCTCTTCTTCGTTGTGAGGGCATAGATGTGACAGTGGTAATTCTGTCGCAGTTCTGTGCACGTTAATGAAGGCCAGGTGTTCAAAATCTCCCGAGCCTTCCACTACTGAATCCTACACAGCCTAAGTAGCTTTGGAACGCTATATCCCATAAACCAACCATGAAGCAATCTCCTCCCATCCAAAAAATTGATATAAGATATACGAAAATGAATTGATATAGCGAACCTGCGACCAAATTTCCTGTGAGAACTGCAGCCCTGTAACACGCAGCATAGGATGAGAAGCTAGCAATGCTTATGGCTCTTCTGTGCCATATATTTATCACACTAACTGCGTATGCTTACAAGCAGTAGCTTGAGCGCCGCTCTGTCAAAGCATGAAACCCAACCAAAAATGTCATGTTGTCGTGACGAAGTGGTCAGGCATTCACCGGAACCGAAGCGTCTGATGTCAGTAGTTTTAAGGAGTACAGAAGAACGATTGCGGAACCCCCTGTGCAGTACAGGTTTCATATAGGGCAGGTTTTCGTTGACAAAGTGCTATAACGCAATGTTTGAATCAGCGGTGCAAACTTCCGCTTCCTTCATTACGCCTACATTAGGTTTCCGATTTCGATATCAGTGACTGCTTGTTGGTGTAGATAATTCGTCCATGTTATTTTAGTACACAAATCTTTTTTTTACTGTTTTGATCGCTAAACTTATTGATCATATGCTTAGAGCTACTCTCTTACTGATACGAGACGGTTTGCATTTCCCTCTTCCACTAGGTATCACTAGCACCGTCGTGACATCGACTCCACCAGGTAGGAATCAACTCCCAGACAACAGAGCTAAGAAGTTATATTTGCACATTGGTGACCAATTATGAAACATTGGACAATTTCCTGTTGAAACAGTTTTCTTGTGTTCATGCAACTATTTTGGCGTGCGATTACGCAAGCTCTTTGTGAACAAGATTCTTAAAAATTACACAGGATTTCTTTCGGCAATCCTGAGTACAAATATCATGCATTTGGTGTTTCTCGGAAAGGTTTGCTATTCTTTCAATCGCTGTCCGCCAGAGCAGAGACAATACCACTGGTGACAGGCAGCTGCAGCGCTGTCTATCGCTTCTATGTAACGCAGTGACGTATAAGAGCGTTTTTAAATTTACAACCAGTGTTACTCAAAGGGCTCCTGAATTGGTGCATGTCGACTCTAAAAAAAAATGAAAAGATGAAAAAATGTCCTCATCTTAGCTGAAAGATGTTGATAGAATATTCGTAGCATCAAAAATATCGTCAATTAAAATGGCATTGGCCTTCTGCCTCTTAGCTCATATACATTAAATTACACAAAAAAAAACATCAGCTCTGATCTGCCTAGAAGAGCCTGACCCACACTGGCCATTGGGTTTGTTTGTTGTTGCTTGCTACCCCGTCACGGCTCGACAGTAGAGGTAGTGTGAAATGAAGCCATGTTCCACCGTCCCTATCTGTCCGTGTCGCCTGCCTCGTTCGCCGTGTTTCTTGTAGAAACGTGATCGCGACTATTGGAGGACCAATGAAAACGCCTCGACACTGATGTTACGTGAGCTGCCCGACGTTTCTAGGCAGGACTCCTGTCGTAGGTCCGCCCCAGGGTGTCGCCGCAGGGCGCACAAATGGCATTTTTTAAAAACGTATATTTTTGGCCTGCTCTTATTGTACGCTACCTGAACATTCAGAGGTCCTAAATTAAACTATGTCTGTACTTAGTAACACTTTTATAAAATGTTTTCTTAGCTTTTTATGTATCGTTCATTCATTGGTACGTTTAGCGCGGGCAGACATTTCTTGCACGTTCCTAGAAAAAATACGTTCGTGCCGCTGTTCCTCGCCAGTGTTCAGTGTGTGTTGTGGAGTTAAAAGTGCTAACCTAGAAACACATTGGCAATCGGCCAAGTTTTATGTAGACGCCCTTGTTATATGCCGGTTCTTACAATTTCACGCTTCCAGAGAAGAGAACGTGAAACTCAATTCTATCCAGCCCACAAGGCTGAATAACATATGTCCGGGGCCCGCACGAATCAATGCAGCCGGCAATTCTATTGTAATAGCTACCATGACTTCCCCATACGTGAAAACTGATTGTCACTGAGGAAGCACACTAGTGCGCATATTTTAAACAGGAATGGGCCTATGAGAAAGTAAAAAGGCAGTAACTTGTCCTCTGGCCTACTCCATATTAAAGACAGGGCATGCTGCCCCACCCATGAGGCAGATTTTCATCGCTAGACATGTGGAAAGCAATTCTCACTTGAGAGTATGCGAAAATGTAGCAGTTACGAAAATTATAAATGCTGTTTCTGTGTCCTCTAACTGATAATATCAAAACTTTTGACGTAATGGTTAAAAACTTTATATCATTGCTAATTACATGAAATAAATATTATTTCAGAAGGGAATATGCTTCTTTTGCCAAAGTATAGCATTCCGTAGAGTTAGTGGTGAAAATCTACCTGAGGGCCTGGAGAGAATTTCGTGACCCTACAAGGGAGTGCGCTGGAGTGCATGCTGCTCCCTTATTCGTGTTACGGCTAATTCGTGATTAGAGTGCATGACTGGCGTAATCTCGGCACACCGGGCAGATTCTTCTGGGCGACAAGTAAATGATTTGAGGGCAATGCCTCCTTGCGTTTAATTTTGTCCTAACCTCTATACACCTTCAGAGCGTGGTTAGGAGCATAATGAGATGTCTTCTCTCTGACACCTGGTTGATGCATAGAAAGACTGTTGCATATGGCTAAGCCGTTTTTCCTCCGCAATATTAAACATTGGTTTTCTGCACAGCCTACTTTTCGGTCTAGTTTGACTATTCTTTGTATTCTGTAAAGCTGAATCGTTTCGTTAATGGGAACAGCGTCATCAGCTTTAGAAGGGAAAACTTTACAAGACTGCTGCACTATACTGCGGAAGTGATCGACACATGCCAATACGTTTCTGCTTACTCCTCTTTTTGCAGCATCTCGACACACACGTAAGTGTGCTCGTTGCCTTAACGGGCAGCTAACCGCATGATACATTCAGGACGCTGGTTTACGTATCAGTTAACTTCATTAAGGAAAAACAGTGGGATGTATATATGAATTCATTTTTGGTCGTGTACAATGGTATGAAAAGACTATTGCAGCGTAAAATTTCTTTGTACTAGTAACGCAAATGCTTCAAAATAAGCTTAACTTTTACGCCATTGCATCATTACATACGCATTCAATGTGTTAACTTGCGGAGACGGAAGTCTTCATAACATATTAATAGCATGCAGGGCACTAAGCTTGCGTCCGTATGAATGCTTATCTGATTGGATGTGCACGTTTGAGAGCGCATGACTAATCTTCATTTGCCAAGCGTAATCTACAGCCGCGCTCTAGTAACAGAGGCTCTCGCCTTCGCGTTCTGCTCTAGAAAACGAGATATTTGTGTACTAGTTAGCACACTGGATACTTAGGCTTCGAGTCTGATTACACAAACTCAACGTCACGAAGAGTCTGCGGTCAATATACTGCACACCTGGTGTTGTGCAGCCGGTACAGTCCGCTGAATGCATGAAAAATATTTACTTTTCATCGCAAACTTGAACCTAATTCTAACATACAGAAAAAAGTGTATCTATGCCTGTAAATTATACTTCACGCTGCCTTGACCAACCACAGTGTGTACCATAGTCATAAGCGGTCGACGGAGACATAGAAGAGACGCTACGAGCTGTGAAAGCGGAGATAAAGCCGCACTGAAGCTGATGTCCCCATTTCGCCAAAAATGTGACCGCAGAAATCTTCCGATGGAACAAGATTAAGCTGTGTCGAAATTTATTTTTACATTTTTGATCGTTATAGTTTCTTCTGCTACTGTAGGTGTTTAGAGGCTGATATTTGTTGATGATGTGCATACATTGATTGCTTTCCAGTTACAATCACTGCCAGCTCGCTGTTCTATCTCCGTCCGAGTAAACCATAATAAGAGATATCTGCTTCTGACTACGATTCATCAAGCACCGAATTGACTGCAGCCTAACATTTATTTGGCAACAAATAAAGCAGGAGCGGCTGGTTGGGCCTCTTAGCCCGAAAGACGTTAAGGACGTTGAGGACCTATTTTCTTCACAGCACTTCCTTCTATCCATCCTATCTGCTTCAGATTCCAATTCTAACATGCCTATTGCAGGCCTTTCTGGGTCCTAATCAAGATAGGTAGGAGCAATGATATTGACAAGACTAGAGAAAAAATAGCATAAGTAATGGCAAGGGGGACAGCTTCACTTTAACAATTCGCTTCATCATTGCAAACTTCAATTGGATAGTTTTAACAGTTGGCGTGATGTGCACAGGTGTATATAGCAGCCACAGAACTCAGAATAATAATAAGAAATTAATTAGCGGAAAGGAATTGTGCATTTATTAATAAATGCACAATTGCTTCCTGGTAATAAACGAAGAGTAGAAGATAGCGTTAGAAATAGTATGAAAGATGAAATAATCCTGTGAGGATCAGGTAAAGGTTAATGTATGAAGGACGCTGGGGAGACTGGGTTAGAAAAACTGCCATGGAGCACTTATATAGGCAATGTCTCATGGTTTCGAATGTATTGGAGTTACTTTTCGAAACATTATCAAAACACATAAGAGGGAGACATAAACAAAAATGTCAGACCGATCAGCTTGCTGTCGGTCGTTTACGCGATATAAAGTGTGAGATGTTTTTAGCTACCGACGGCGATGACCTTGAGGTAACGTCGCTACAAAACCGAGAGCCTACATCCGGCCACCAATTCTGGTTGATCTGAGCACTGAAAGAGGTATAGGTCGGTTGATTAGACTACATATTCTGCTGAGAAAAGAAGGAACAATTCCGGAACAAAATTTTTCTCAAAACTGCCGGTTGTGAAGGAAATGCACAAACCTTTTTTTTTTTTTTCGGTGCTCGATGGCGTGCTATGGTCGTTAGCTTTCTGTTCGATTCCGCGCAGAGCCGGCCATGCCTCGGTCTCCGCTCCTGTGCACCTTCGGAGACACGATGCACGCGGGCACGGTGGTGCCGCAGGATGGCCTCTGCGATTACACCTTCTACGACTCCCTGCAGAAGAAGGGCGGCAGCCCCCTGGAGGGACCGTACGACAGTGCATTCGAGCGTTTCCTCGCCATCGCTGCCAGGCATAGCCGCACAGAGTACGGCGTCGGCTTCGATTACAAGTGAGTCGGGTTTGAAGGCGGCAGGCGGGCTCACCTCAAATCGCAGCACAACGAACATGTTCTTCACATGTACATGGACAGAACTGCGCTTATATTTGATTCCCAAGCTCTAAAGCCCTACTTAGATAAATGCAAATGCCGTTCCATGCTTGTTAGCATATGTGTTAGCACGTTATAGCGCATGTAGTTACATCTTTAGCCACCCCCTTGTGCACCAAAAGCAAAGGATAAAAATTAATGGCGCTTTACATGGTGCCTTAGCGCTCGAATCAGCATAATCTGATTGGCATTTTCTGGTGAATTGTGTATAGGCGTCGAAGATTCCGGACTTAGGCCGTGAGCACAGACTGCAGCCCCTGCTCTCTATTAGTGCCCTTTCCGAAATAAGCGAAGCAAAGCAGTGTGAAAAATTTTTAGCGTCTGCATCCCGGCACGGCTGTCCAAGCCGGCGCAATCAAGATTTCGATTTTTCTCTGTCACGTGCAAGCGCATTGTTATCTTGCTTTCGATCTGACTAGCCCACGAATGGAAATTGATGAAGGCAACATATGGGTCATGCCAGGCTGCGTCTATGGGTGTAAGCCTGAAACAATAGAGCACGTCTTTCTGGAATGTTGGGATGCAACCTTTTTATGGGATATACTTCAGAGAAATCTAAAAAAAGACCTCGCTTTAACGCCTTCCAGCGTCCGTTTTTTTGCCAGTACATCGATCAGTTACTTTGCCTTAATGACTTGAGCATGCTGGTCTGCATGCACAGTGTATGAAAGATGAGGATGGCAGTTCGTAATGATGTCAATGTCAGGCCTGCAAAACTGTTTCATTCAGCATATTGTGAACGCTCGTGATGCGTTCAGAGTGTGCTCATAGACTGGTTATCAACGTCCGACTAGCTTGCTTCCCTCAAACAATTTTAATTATAATACATGAGTTTCCGTGCAACATTGCTTTTATCTTTAATTACCAGCGTGTCTGTTAAGTTATATAACGGAAATCTGTGTGGTTTTCTGTTTTCTTGTTCTGTGCTGGTGTGATAGGCAATAAATAAAAACATGTGTCGATGGCGTTGACGTCTAATGCAGCAGCCAAAGAAGCGGACCTGTGTGCTTCGCCATGGTTCGAATCATGCTTGCAGACGTGTGTCTTTTTTCTGTTTTCTGTGTTATTTATTATGTGCCCGTCATGTGATGTGTGCCATCATACGGTGACGACAGCAAAGTCGCTTCATGAATCATAGGTGCCTACACCGTGGTTCATACCACAGATTCGAAGGTGCCCGATCTTTCGTTCTGCGCATGCGCGACAATACTAGACTACTTGCGCGAATGGATAAGAAAAGTCCCGCCATTTTCATAGCTCCGTTTTAGATTTTATTCAGTTACCGTTCCTAGCTACAACATGAGCCAAGTCTGGAGAGAGAAGCGGAATATTACACCTTTGTGCATATGTCGAAGTGATATGTTGTGCATATCACTTACCTGTTGATGTTCTGAGGGCTTCACGGCGAAGCCTGGCATTGCCTAGCCTAGTGAATATCATCATCATCATCAGCCTGACTATACCCACTGCAGGGCGAAGGCCTCTCCCATGTTTCTCCACTTAACCCGGTTCTGTGCTAGCTGCATCCACTTGACCCCTGCAAACTTCCTAACCTCATCCGCCCACCTAACTTTCTGCCGCCCCCTGCTACGCTTTCCTTCCCTTGGAATCCAGTTTGTTACTCTAAGCGACCATCGGTTATCCTCTCTTCGTACTACATTTCCTGCCCATGCCCATTTCTTCTTCTTAATTTCCACTAGAATGTCGGTAACCTGAGTTATTTCTCTGACCCACTCTGCACGCTTCCTATCTCTTAATGTTACCCCTACCATTTTTCGTTCCATAGCCCTCTGAGTTGTCCTCAACTTAAGTAGAACTTTCTTGGTTAGCCTCCACATTTCAGCCCCATAGGTGAGTACAGGTAAGATGCGACTGTTATATACTTTCCTCTTTAGCGATACCGGTAAGCTGCTAGTCATAATCTGTGAGTGCTTGCCAAGTGCGCTCCATCCCAATCTTATTCTTCTTGTTATTTTCTTTTCATGATCCGGATCTGCGGTTACTACCTGTCCTAAGTAGATATATTCGCCTACTACTTCCAGTACTTCGCTACCTAATGTAAACTGCTGTTCCTTCCCGAAGCTGTTGAACATTACCTTAGTCTTCTGCATATTGATTTTTAAGCCTACCTTTCTACTTTTCCCTTCTAGGTCACCAATCATTTTTTGCAGTGCATCCCCCGAGTTGCTTAGCGAGGCAATGTCATCAGCAAATCACAGATTACTGAGGTATTCTCCATCTACCCTTATCCCTAACTGCTCCCATTCCAAGTCTCCGAATACTTCCTCTAAGCAAGCTGTGAATAGTACTGGGGAGATTGTGTCTCCTTGCCTAACACATTTCTTTATGGGAATTTTCTTACTTTCTTTATGCAGAACTATGGTTGCTGTGCAGTCACTATATATATCTTCCAGTACTTTCACGTACGGCTCGTCTACCCCCTGACTTCGCAATGCCTGCATCACCGCCGAGGTTGCAACAGAATCAAATGCTTTTTCGTAGTCAATTAATGCTATGTATAAGGGCTAGTTATATTCCGAGCATTTTTCTATCACCTGATCGATGGTATGGATATGATCGATAGTAGAGTACTTTTTCCGAAAACCTGCTTGATCCTTTGATTGCAGTCTAAGGTTGTCCTGATTCTATTAGCGATTACCTTAGTAAGTACCGTATACGTAACAGTAAGCTGATTGGTCTGTAATGTGTAAGATCCTTAGAGTCCCCCTTCTTATGAATGAGGATAATGTTTGCATTCTTCCATGGTTCCGGTACCGTCGATGAAACCAGGCACTGCGTATACAGGGTGGCCAGCTTTTCTAACACAATATCCCCCCCGTCCTTCAGCAAATCTGTAGTTATCTGATTCTCTCCAGCTGATTTCCCCCTTTTCATAGTTTCTAATGCTTTCTTGACCTCGTCCTTCGTAACTGGTGGAACGTCTGACTGTTTTTCCCTACCGCCAATCTCCTTACGGTCCTGACTACTTTGGCTACTGTAGAGATCTGTATAGACCTCCTCGGTTACTTTGACTATCTTGTCCATATTCATGATCACGCTAGTGGCGATATATTACTTCAAAAGAACGCGTTCTGTTTTTTTTTTTTTGTTTGTTTGTTTGTTTTGTGCCGGACGGTGGTTTTAGTTGCTGCCCAAGAAGCCGAAACATGTGAGATCTACTTTGTTGTCTTGCTTTAACAGATCAATTCCTTAGTTGCTCTTAAATGCATTCGGTATGAGTGTCTTCGTTCTGTACGTTTTGAATTCAAATTCATTACTTTGTTTTGCAGTATTGAAAAAGTTATCCACCGCTGAAAAAAAAAACGGTACGAAAATGATGGTGACTTCGGTAGAGGAAGCCAGAATGCATGACACAGTTCCTCTTAACCGTCTGTATAAGTATATCACTGGGCCTCGTAATCATCAGCCCTTATCTTCTCTCACTCTTGCCCTCGTTTTCTCTTCGGTCTATGTCTGTTTTTTCACTCTTTATCTTTCTTCGTAGCAGCGCCGTGCACCCGGTGCTCGTGCCGTAGGGTTAAAGAAATGGACAACAGTACTCCTTGGAATGTAGACATATATCAGCCACGAGTGTCGCGTCTATAGTTCCAGTGCCAAAACTATATTTTTTCGGCCATAGCTCTCCTAAACGTAAATTCTCCTTTTGTCCTTGTAAAGGGTATCTACGGCGTACTAAACAGCGTATTTAGCTCTTGTTTTATGTTTACTAAAGCCAATTTCAGTATTTCGGTGTTGA
>JAJIZL010019665.1:1221-24198 GCA_023969395.1 Amblyomma maculatum | reverse complement strand
TTTTAAATGATTGTGAGTTACCTGCGCGAATTTGCAACTTGCATTTTGATATTGACAGAAATGGCGTATGCCCCTATGCGTACCAACCGTTTTGTTCGGAAGCTTCTTCTGGGCTTAAAACGCACAGTTCAGATTCTCAAACAAAAGCTTTAAGGTGCGTTTTCAAAAATAGCGAGAGAGAAGATGCCTGACGAGGAAAGATCTGCAAATATAGGGTTGGTTATCGTTACGTTAAAAATGTGTAGTTGAGTTCGACAGCTCTTTCTGATGTGGTGGTGGGGCTAAAAACGCTCATTGTCTCTGAAATCTCTGTGATCAGGCTTAGTGTCCTTCCCCTCACAAACACTAGGTGGAGTCAGTAGTACCGTACCCCAGTGGCTTCTGCTGCCGCCGTTGCTCGTTCTACCACCGCCTTTTGGGCTTTCAGATCGGAGCAGGCGAGTAGGGCCGCCTACCGGGCGGGATTTGAGTTGGGTGTGAAGGCTGGACTGGATTGGCACGCCAACACCATGAAGTCCGAAGACTTTTCTCCAAAGGGCGGGCACTCACCGGAGAAGGCGGGGTAAAATATTTTAGCGATGCTGGGCGCATGATGGTGTTCGTGAGGGGGTGGAGAAACTGGCGTTCCTTTGCTCTCGTTAATCCTTTACACAGGAAATGTTAAATTTTCTGAGTATGGCTGAAATCTCACGTCTGTTTTAGCACAAGAGCGGATGACCGATGGAATTGTAGGAATCAACATTATATGCTTTACCACAGGTGTACGTTTTGTTTTCACATAATTTGCAGAATACCATATTCATATCTTCATAGTGTTCACCTGATGATTAATGAATGCGCTGTTCTTACAAGGCATGTAAAGACTTCCCAGAAATTTGCGAAACAAATTTGTCAGCTGATAATATAAAATATCTTATCCATACATTCCAAAATGGTACTCTTGTATCGAGTCTAGCACACGGCGTTAGCACATGACGTACTTATCGCCACTCTCGGCCATGCTTGCACTGTGTGCCGGTAAATGGCCCAGAAATCATGACCAGCTCTTCGTCGCGACTCGCCAGTCTCAAGCTAGCGGCTCTGTACTTGACTCCGCCCAAATCCTCTGGTTTATAATGAGCAGGTTGTATGAAAAGGCATGTATTCGTATACTTTCAGAGGATTTCACAGCTGATGGACGACAAGAGGAGTTCAACTAGAGCTGTGTACACTGTGATCGCGGCTGTTTTGATATCACCAAGCTGGGTGAAAGCAGCTGTAGCCGAATTCAGGTGAGAACTTTCTCCAAAGAAATTATCGCGCTATTTTTCACCAGAAGGGCAACGTTCGCGCAACGCGAGCCTGGTACCGCTGCCGTGCTGCCTTCTGATAAACAATTTATCTCAATTTCTATTTTTAAATTACATCTGCGAATTGCTCAGTATTAGAAACTGGTGTCGGAAGAAAAACTAAACACCACCGTTCTATTCTGCATTAGTAAAGCAACAGAGAATTCACGGATCTTATCAGTAGCTGAATAGGGGGTGCTTCTGCACACAATTAACAAAATGAAACTGGCAGCTTCGATAGCTTGGTTGGTTTCTATGATTTAATGTCCTAAAGTGACTCAGGCTATGAGGAACGTGATAGCAGCGGTGAAGTAAAGGTAGAGCATCCGCCTGGCATACAAGAGGCCCGTGGTTCTAATCTCGATGTCGCGCAATTCTCCACCGGTTTAAAAAAAAAAGGAATTGAATAACAACAGGTTTGGGTTGCGGCCTGGGCTTGTATTCCGAGTTTGCGTCGTTATCGAAGTGTCGCTATCTCACGTGACCTCGAATCATGTGATTGGTCAAAACGCCTGAACCGTGCGTCGCCACTACGGAACCGGAATAGGCGGGAACATCATATTCCGGCGTTTCGACCAATCAGATTTCTCGAGGTCACGTAAAATAGCGACACTTTCCATAACGACGCAAACTCTGAAGTCGGGCCTTGATGCCGGTGAACACCTCCGGCACCGCACCCCCTCACCAGAACAGGAGTTGGCCACTTTGGTGCTGTAATTGGCCACAACCTCCAATGATTAGTCCTTCAAAACTCCGGCCCTCGGTCACTTACGGCTGCGGAGCAACTGAGTGTAGAAGATACGGCGTCTACCTGCCTTATAATCTACTTGTTCGGGATTTGGCGCTTTCTGAGGAATAGCTGTACCTTCTTAGAATTCGTTGCGTGCGCTTATATTTTACTTCAGTTGGTGCGAATCTCTGTGTACGCCGCAGGAGGACATACACACCTGACGCTCTAGTGTCCCTCGGTCACTACTTCAGCGAAGACAAGAACTTTGTGGGTTGCTTGGCTGTACCTCCAACACTGCTGAACGTGCCGTCCAGCGACGACTACTACTATAGCTTGGTACGGAGCGTTCCTCTGGAGACCAGACTTATTGCGAACCGTCCTCGGTGTTTTTAAGACGTCCCTTAAAAATGTGCCATCCTGGGTTGTACGACAGTTACATTTACATGGTTATAAAATATCTCAAGCATTCCTTGTTAACACTACATTACAATACTCGTAACGAGGGGTGTGACAAGCATAACGTATGCCGTGGTTTCACGAATTTCTTCTAAGCTAATGTTTCACGCAGGCTTCGCTTTAAATATCGAATGCATGTATTTTCTTTAGCCGGTAAATTTGTTTCAACGTCGACCAAGTGGCCACGTTTTCCTTCACTTTTTGTTTATAAAAAATGTAGCCCTCTAAATAATAAATTTCAGACACGACCTAAAGGAGCTGAGCTAAGTTACACACCTCAGTGCTTAAAATATGTATGCTTAGGTTCTGCATGACCACTTCTGAAAATTTCAGAAGCATATGCATCTCGCTATGACAACTCCGTTCTCCGTTGTGCATGGAATTTATTGATATGCTGAAAGTGTGCAATAAGAGTAAACGGTTTTTAGTGAATGGTTTTTATGAATAATTTCTTGACCACTTTTTTGTTGTTTCTTCTGCTATACCCTCAGTGAACTCTTCTTCCTAAAATACCAATTCCCAATGGAGAATGCGTTTCTCGGGGGATATCATGTTGAAACCTGTGCAGAGTTCAGCTCATGAGGCCGTCAAAATGGTGGACGCCGAGTTCAAAGACATGACCAAGGTCGTGTCCGTGGGGATGTTCGGCCGCTGGTACAGACCCTTGTATCCGGATCCTCAAATCCGGAATAGACCCGGAAACTATACACCGCTGCATGCCTGCTCCTTCATACACGAAAACCAGATGGGCAGCGTTGGTGACGTAAGTGCGAAGTCGACACTGTAATCTACAGTGATGTCAATTCATACATCACTGTTTTAACAAACGACCTATTGCCCGCCATCAAATATATCTTGACAAAGACCCTGGCGAAACAATTTCAACTATGTAGAATAAACATAGCAGTCTCTCCATATATTTTCTGCCTTGCTTGAAAAGACTCCAGTGAAAAGGAACACTTCCGCAATATTCTTTGCCACAAACGTTTATCTACCGTCACGTATATCTAAGAAAAATCATAACCTTTGAAGCGATCAGTTATGCATGAACTTACTGGTTTTATGTAAACGCCACTGCGGTAAAAGAGAAACATACCGAACATAATTTTGGGGCATTGTTCAAATAATTTGAATGGCTGTTCACGTCCTATTCACTAACACTAGCCAATATTCTCTGTACAAATTTCAGGCACTTTTCGGACGATAATGCCTCATTGCTTATTGTGTATCAATGACGTTTATAAAATCCTGATAGGTAGTGTTGCTTCCATTCTTTTTCACGTTACACTTACCCATCTATAACTGCTGGAGAGTCTAACAAGTGTATTGTATTTCTACCCACTTCTATTTTTGTATTTTACGCCGCAACTCAACAACAGCTTCGACACTGAGACCAGAACCATTTAATAAATAATGAAATAAGTTAAAGATACATTCATCATCAGCCATTATCTCAACGAAACAAATCACCTGCGTTTACTAACCACCCTCTAATATTTTTTTTTCACCTTACATCAACCTGTCACGCCTACCAAAACAATCCCGCTAACTGTGCAAATAATAAAAATCTCTTAATTCGGGCATTACCGGAGGAAGGCAAACAATTTCATTGTGGTACTTTTAAGAACATTGTTTATTAATTGACAAAAGAAAGTATATTTTCTGCTGTTATTAAAGGGTAGCTATAGCTCGCTTTTTAATGTCGTATAGAAAAACGTATTGAATAACATCTGCCTATTGGCTCGCAGAAAACGTGAGACATTGATATCCAATCAAAAAAGAGATGAATAAACAATATATAGCTTATTAGCCTTAGGTGTTACTTTGTAAAAATTAGTTTTCTAACATAACTCCTAATGCTAATCTCGCCGATCTCAAAAGTATAAATACATTATGCAGTTTTCTTTGGGCTTTTTTTGCAGTGCAGTAGTATGGAGACTCTGTGCCATCATAAGAACAACTTGATACGCTACGCTCTTGCTGGCACGAAATATTTTATAACAAGCTTTGTACAGTCAAAAATGATTGGAAAGGGATGGATCTCTTCGGAAATGAAGAAAACAAAAGATTGAAGGCCAGGCGCATGTCGATAGTCTACTCAAAACGTACTAGCTATCTCTGTCCGACTAAACCAAGCTGCACTGACGTCAATTAATTAAGCAGATAAATTGGCTAGCATTTACTAATTAAAGTGCTCTTGCTGAGGTAACCATGAAAGCGTCACTGTTGCTGAGCAGCACCACTGCCAGATGAAGGCTTCACCTTGAATTTTAAAACAAAATAAAAACAAATAAGCCTAGAAAAAAGCAAAGCGAGAGTAACTTATCCTCTAGCATGTTCCGTATTAAGATCAGGGTACGCTACCCGAGCTCTCGGGTAGATTTTCATAACTCATCATCATCATCATCAGCCTGATTATACCCACTGCAGGGTGAAGGCCTCTCCCATATTTCACCACTTACCCCGGTTCTGTGCTAGCTGCATCCATTTGACCCCTGCGAACTTCTTAATCTCATCCGCCCACCTAACTTTCTGCCGCCCCCTGCTACGCTTTCCTTCCCTTGGAATCCAGTTTGTTACCCTCAGCGACCATCGGTTATCCTCTCTTCGCACTACATGTCCTGCCCATGTCCATTTCTTCTTCTTAATTTCCACTAGAATGTCGGTAACTTGAGTTATGTCTCTGACCCACTCTGCACGCTTTCTATCTCTTAATGTTACCCCTACCATTTTTCGTTCCATAGCCCTCTGGGTTGTCCTCATCACTAGAAATACAATACCTAATCCTCACTTCAAAATTTTCGAAGGTCTGGCAATTACGAAGATCTTAAATGTTGTTTTTGGCCCTCATTATTGACACAAGAAGTTTTGGTTAAAAGTCTTTATTCATTGCTAATTACATTAAATGTACATTATTTAATAAGAAAATCTGCTTATGCTACAAAAGTAATGCATTCATTTTTAGTTAATGAGAAAAACCTCAGAAAGCATTAGTAGGGCATGCAAAAATTATAGTGATGATGATTATCAATCACAAATACTAATAAAAAGTAACCATGATAATTAGGGGATAAATACTAAAATAACAAGAAAAATGAATGAAATAACATCTTGCTGCGTGCCATGGTTGCCTGCATAGGCGCACCGCGCAATTGCTATGGCACTTCAGACCACGCCAGGATGGCGACTGAGTCGGAGTCCTTGTACCGTCTCGACTGAGAAGCGCGCTGTGTCCGGCTTGCTGAGTTGGAAGAGAGAGAAGACGCTGTAAACGTGAACAAGTTGCTCACCATGATTGCTATGGTTTGGCGAGCTTCGCAGTAGCTTTATAGTCATTTTTGTATTGATAACGAAAGAACCAAATTGAAGATAGAAGTGTGGTTCTTTAGCAACAGAGTGGGTGGTGTTTAATCTCCAGAAACGGCACGGATTACTGAGTGGACCATTTCTAGTCACTGTTCAAATGGCATGGTTTGAAGTGGTGTGGTAACGGAGGAATTAATGCCTTTTCCTCTGCCGACGCAAGCTCCTTCACCGCACCCCTTAAGAGTGGCGTCATCATTCGTTGATTGCAAAGGGGAACAAAGGGAGAGAATTAATCCTCAGTAAACTCACGTTGTGTTTTTTGAAGCGAAAGCTTCATTACGTCAGGTAGTTCGAGCGTCAGATGTAAACGCTTTTCACCTTGAGCGAGATTTAGAGGTCAAATTTCTGTGTGAAGCCTGGTGGTCGCCATGTGACTTTGGGGCATAGTCACGTAGGCCACCAAGTGGCCCAAGACCACTCTCAAGGTCAAAGCTAAGGTCACGTGAGGTGCTGTCGGGTATGCACGGTTTTCACCTTGCAGGAGATTTAGAGGTGAAACTTCTGTGTGGTTTTCATGTGACTGGGGCATAGTCACGTAGGCCGCCAAGTGACCAGTGACCACCGTCAAGGTCAAGGGCACGTGACATTGTGGTCGCCATGTGACTCTGAGGCATAGTCACGTAGGCGACCAAGTGGCTCGTGACCATTATTAAGGTCAAGGTCACGTTAGGTGGCGTCATTGTGGCGGAGAAGTATAGGGGCGCTAGATGGGCGATACGTGTATAAATAGGAGCCCCGGGCTCCAGCATTCTAGGTTACAACAGTGCGCGAGATGGAGGAGGTCGGACACCTTGCTACAGTAGCGCCTCGAAACGCCGAGAAGGCACGTCGGATAAGGCCCTAAAAAGGTGGCGTGCCGAAGAGAACTATGAAGAACGGTCTTTACATTCGGAGAAACGCACAGTGTGTTTAATCCAAGCTTCACAATAAGCGTATCCATGTACTTCAAACTTTCGCTTCCCTCCAGGGTTCACAAAGTTAAACCAACAGCTAATTTCGTGTTCATGTAATTAATTCCCAGATTGTCCCGTCAGATGCTAGCTTTAACAACGTATTCTAAGCACCAAATGATTTTTAATTGTTAGGGATTGATGTGTTTCTTCCTCGCTGGGATTGGCGGCGGTGCCCGCTCTATTCTTTTGATAGGCCATCAGAAAGGAACTAGAACATACTCTCATCATCTCTGCATGAATGAACATAACCATATGACACTATTCTCCCTGCTACCGCTTTCCTCGCGAAGAAGCTAATCACCTCTCGCCAAGCCAGTTGGGTACAAACGGTGCGGCTTCCGTAAGCATGATGGTAGGTTCCGAAGAGACGCAGGTGGAACAGATGTCCCATAATCTCCCATCTATGTATTCACATAACCTACTGAAGGATAGTTTTTTTGTTTTAGACTACCCTCCCATTTTGGTACGGATACGAAACTGTTTCAGTAATTATCCTCAAACTGTATATGCTAACAGCCAGTCCTCGCCTTCGGCCTCAGTTCTTTCTGCTAGGCTCCAAGGCACAGTAATCGGAATTTTTTTGTATAATTTTTGCCTTCCCCTGATGATTTTTATTACTTCTAATATGCGATTAATCGTTGACGACGGCTCGTTCTGTCGACATCTTACGAATAGCAACGATACAGTAATTATACAAGCTGGCGTAACCTGCACTGAGTTATGCTACATCAATTTAATCCCATATTCAAACATTATTATAACCGCAGTGGCTATAATTAACTGCACTAATTATAACTGTCTCCAAAAATACCCCTTGAGTTGGTCGAAAAATTCCGTTCGTAGCTCTTAAAAACACCTAGCTGTCACCATTTCACATCCCCTCGATTGTGCACTCCTTGCTTTCAATACCAATCTTAATAATACTAAAATCACCAAGTGCGCGCTGCTTTTCATGATTTTTAACCTATGACTAGCAGCTTGGCTTTGTAGCTGCTAACCCTCGTTAATAATACCAGCTCATCCCAAACTATAAGTACACGCAGTTAGGAGTATTCATCAGTCATACCTTTCACTCGAATCATGTCCATTCAAAATAGTTAAGCAGGATTTGCTGGCATTGTTTCCTTTATTCAGAGGTCGGAAATTTCAAGGCATAATCTTTATTTACAGCCTTCAATTCGAGCCATATAATAGCCAACTATATATAGTTTTCTGGTTAAATGTGCCACTCATGAATTTCAAACTCGGTTGCCGTATCTGCTCAGTGTGTTTTTCGCCCCCCCAAGTGGGGCGAAGCAGTTTACTATCATCTCCACGTACCATCCAATTTAACGCTGTCGCTGTCGAGACAGCTGACAACTCAAATCTTCTTCCACTGACACAGTGTACAAGATTGCTTCAAAGGATTTTAATGCGTACATTGCAAAAATCATCGACATGCTTTAACAACCCACCCTTTTTATTACCGCAATCGGAATAATTAGCTGTTTCGGTTAATAGATTACAGGCCAATGTGGGAGACTCTTCTTCTATGTACACACCACGGATCATGACATCAACACACTTGACTAGTGCTATTGCAGAAAACTTGTCACTCTATAAATCTGAAGTACTTCTTTGTTACAATAGAGAATGCTGTCTTGGAGATACTGTTGTCTAAGTGATTACAACTGACTGGTCCTGCAACTATAGTCGCCCTTACGATCAAACACGGAAGCGTAGTCTTAGCGATTATGGAACTTTTATGCAGAATATGGCTACTTATTAACAACGAGACCGAAAGACGCCGAGAAAGACAGCCCAACCTTATGCGAAACACTGCTGGTGACGGCTTCGTTAGTATATTCTAATTTCACTGTAGCTTCGTACCAAGTTCGACTGTTACGTTCGCAATCAACAATGCCTACATTCCACCCGCTGTCACCTTGCTTACTGTAGCATCCTGCCACCCATTTTTTTTTCTGTGCTCGTTTTGTTGTCTTTCTTGCCCCGTCATTCGCGCTGTTTGTTACGATGATCCCGAGTCATATATCCCAACTGTCTACCCTTGTGGCTACTATATACGACACTCTTTTCTTTTTCCTACTCCTTCACAGGTCTGCATAAACCCTACTTACTCTAGGACTTACCACGACAGTGCAAGTCAATCACAAGTCATCTACAGCAAAAATATGGAAAGACTATTTATCTACGATGACCGAGAATCTCTTCGCAACAAGGTAAGTGAATGACTCTGCCCCTCCATGGCGTCGCTGAGGAGTAATGACAGCCGTGTGTTAATGCACACGCCCTGGTGAGTCAGGATCTTTGCCCTACGTGAGGCTATTTCAAGGCAGCAGGTACCTTCCCTGCTACGGCGGCGGTATTTCGATGGAGGCGGAACACGAAACACCAATGTGCTGTGATATGTGAACGCTCTATGAACAACCGCCGGTTTTCTAAATAATTCCGCTGCCCTGCAGTACAGACGCTTTCATAAGCCATGAGTCGGTTCATGAAGTGAAACTCCGCAGTACACGATTCTGTTCTTTTTTCTACAGAAAATAATCGGCTTAAGGCAGTTCACTCTTCTTTTGAGCTGCACGATCACCAGATCATACGATCTCTAGCATCCCCATATTTTGCTGTCGTCTAAGTTTTTTAAGAATAAATTTAATAAAAATACCGACTGCCTGCACTTAAACAGGCCGAAAACTTATTTGAATTTGCCCCACACGGCCACAAAATCCATCTCCGGTTCAAGTTTGGGTTCAGGGCCTCGTTTACTATCTTCCTTAAATTTTCTGCGGTATGCTACTTAGTATCACAACCTATCGTTGTTATCAGTCAACTTGACGCTGCCTCATCTATGCTGAGCGCTGCAGTCGCTCATCTTGCAACCAAAATACCATTACGGGTTAATTTAGAAAACAAACAGGCATACGGAGAAGGTTATACATAGACAGGCCAAGCTACTTGTCAGGAGTGTCTTCAGGGGTATTTTCGAAATATGTAACCATCCGTTTCGATCAGCTCCTCGGTAGCGGCGCATATGGAGTGCCAAACTGCTTCAATGCCATTTCAATGCGTCGAAGTCAACAGATTCAGTAATACGCAGGTTTAATAGTCCTCGAACCATCACCTAATTCCATGCGTAGGCAGGTGCAGGTTGCAAAATCAACCTGTCGGAATCCGCCCACTAACTGACACGTTTGAATCCGTTGGGCGTTGTAAGGCGAAAGCCTTTAATGGCTTATGTTGTCGTGGACAAAATGTGTCCGGCATTTGCGGCGACTCTGATTGGCTGAAGCGGGATGACGTCATAGAGGTTTCAACCAATCATAGAGCACCACCGCAGTATGCGCGAATGCGTGCCTTGTATCGCCATATTCCAAACAATGATCAATTGCTCATTAATGACTATTATATTTGATAATTGTTCACTAATTAATCACTAATTAGGTATTTCAATAATAAACAAATAATGCCTAATCAATTAAGTAATACAAGTTACCTACTCAATGACTAATTATTCTAATAATAATGGTTAATTGTTTAAATTATTACTAATTAGTGCCAGATGCGTAGCAGATTGCGGTACTCAGGCTTCACTAATTTAGTCGCACAAAGTCCCTCGTAATTATTGCGACAAGACTGAGATCTGTTTCCGTCTCCGCAGCTCTGCCGGTGCAAGGGGCGATCCCATTTTCTCAAGTATGGCCTAGCCGCCTACAACCTCGAGTACGCCGATGGAGCCAACCACTGCCGGCGCGGCAGCTACTCTCAGTTGCGAACACTCAGGGACCTGCTAACCTTCTTTGAGCGCATGTTCTCGTCTCCGGCCGACGTGGGCACCTGTGTCCAGCAGCCATGACTCTTCCTCCTGAAGGGGCTTCCACATACATCCGTGCCCTTGTTTAGTTTCACAGCGATGTTAAAATAAAGCTTTCTTGTCTTCATGGTCAAATGTGCGTGTACTTCCACTTCATGATTTACAGCTATATGACTGAAGGTGATTGTTTCGCCACTTAAAGACGGCGTTGGAACAGAACAGAGAGCAGTTACTAACAGCTGGAAGTCTTTCAATACCTTAGTATCGTTTGAACGGCCGAGTCTCCTGGCAAAAGTAGCAAGCGCGGCTGCGTTTCGGGCCACGCGAGACAGCTTGCACAATTCGAAGAAGCGGGCAGTTGACTAGTGAGCCTGTTGGGTGGTATGTTTCGTTTTATATTTCCTACGAAATGACGCAGCGGGCTTTCTCTTACTCTTTTACAAAGCACTCGCCGACGTTTAACGACTAGCCGCCGTTCCTGCTCTGCAAAACAAGAAAACATTTTGGTAAGTTTTTCTACACGTGGTTCACTGTGTCGCGTTCCCGACCTGTACCGTCATATGTTTTGCTGTGTTTTCAAAATACTCACTTTTCATCACAATTGCTATTACCTTCACAATCTGTTATAGGATGTATGATTTCTCTCACCAAAAAATAATGTCAGAGGCGCAGTGTGAAAAATGAAAACTGCTTTAGAGGAGTATAGACGCGTACATTTTCCGTTCCGGTATTTTTGCTTTATTCGGCCTATGATGATCCGAAATAGAGGGACTGCAACCTAAAAAGCCCCTGCACAGCTCGATTATCCGGCATTTGTCAGGGCCAGTCTTGGTTTCTATCTCCCCGAGCATAAGCGCGCGATAGGGTCAAAGATGCGAGAACACCACACAAGTTCCCTGTGCTGGCAGGACTGGTGATTGCGTAAACACAGAATTTGATGACGCATACGGGAAGCGTTGTCTCGCCTGAAGGCATGGATGTTACGGCCATTGCCAGGCAATTTGATATCGACCCGCTCGCCAGCAACTCCAGTGACGAAGCAGGAATCACCCGCAGCCACGAAAGCTTGGTCGCAGGAGGAGGAGGAAAATCTTTATTTAAATAAAAAAAATTTAAACACTCCCAGGAGGACCCCTTAGTCCAGGAGCCCTCTAGCAGTTCCTTCTAGCTTAGCCCGCTCGACCAGCTGCAACTGATCTGCGGGTTGCGTGGCTAGAAGGGCAGCCTCCCAGGAGGAGGGTGCGCGGTGTTTGATGGGAGGAACGCGGTTGGGATATCGTTTGGTGTGCAGGAACGTCAACTGGTAGAGCATGTTGAACAAAGGAACTAATTACCGTGAAGATGCTGCTAGTCCTGTTTGCCAATGCTGTGAGCCAAGCTGGCGTTCAAAAATAAACGTTTCTTAAAGAATTATAGCATGGCGCGATCAGCCCCCGTGACCTGCCACCGCGCGGCTCCCGTGCTCAGGCCTGCTCACGCGCTGATTGGTCCCCACGCGGCAGGCTGCGCTCCACCATCCAAGCATGTGGCGCTGTCAAGGCAATCTGGAATGTAAAGCCGTGACCGCCGCGATCGGGTAATTTATCGCGAATCGCAGTTTATTCGCTTACATAACAAATCCTTGTACAAATGACTATCAATAACAAATGAATTGGGAGGTTTCTTTGGCAAATACTGAGGCGCTAAAGTGATTACAGCGATAAAAGCGAGCTTTGTCTCCCACAGTCCATTTGCTTCTGCTGCCCGGTTCGATGCGGCTGACTTCTGCTAGCTCCGCTGCTGAAGGCAAATCATGAAATTATAATGAGATGGGCTCGCCAGTAAAGCGTCACGGATGTCCAACATGTATTACAGCGTTAGCCCGTTCCAAAGCACCGTCCACCACTGCCGCTTCGCTGTGAAACCACCTAGGCCTAGTGACGTCTAGGGCAAACTGGTAGTGGCGCTGTTCGTCTCCCGGCTATGGTGACCAGCATATCCCGGTGCGCCAGCGGGAGACGCCGTTGCTGAAAGCTCTGCACCTGTGCAGGCACGCTCTTTGGGCCCGATTCAAGCAGGCAGTCTCCACATGTGTATCAGGTACCATGTTGTAAAATAAAAAGTGAGCTCTACTTCCTCTTTTTGGAGTTCGATCGGTGTGTTAGCGCGCGCGCACAAAGTAAACCCAAGCTTTGCGCTTGAAAAGCACGTCGACCGTGGAATCAACACCAGTTCAGGTAATTGTAATATGCACCAGCGAAGCCAATGTTGTAATATGCACCACCTAATCCGGCTCGGTGAGCTATCCTGTGTCGTCACTGCCCTTTGCTTTGATAACTCCGCGTCGCAGCTGCTTGATGACATCAGTATATTTACCTATGTACACATTTCATTCACAGAGATGTCAGTGTCAATGTATTTAAAATAAAAATTAAATTATATTCGCTGCAAAGTAATAGGTTGGGATTGCATGGGGAGCATCTCTGTATAAACAGAAAACCAATCTTACTCCTTCCGACGGTTCAAACATTGGTGTCTATACTCCTTTAATATATTTCGTTCCTTTGCATGCATTCCTATTCGCGCTACACTTACTTTTTATCACCAGTCGGCCAGAAGCGCGACTGCAGCGTCATGGCATTTGCATATACGTCACATATCGGTGTTGATCTTTAAAGAAAGGGGCCCATAGAAATCGATGCCTACACGGTCAAGAAGTGTGGGGGAAATAATAAATGGCTGCAGGGAAAAAGGGCGACGTGTAAGGTCTTTGAGGCGTTTGCAATCTGCACGAGGGCAGACATCTTTGTGCCAGTACAACCGGAAGCGACATCCTTTTCAATGCACCAGCATGAATGCATTCAGGGTCTGTGTGGTCAAATGCACAAACTTCCGAGCGTAAAGGACGGGGAACCACAAGCAATAATTTATATGCCCACCGGAGAGGTAGATGCGGTGGTACGTAACGTAATCTAATGGCAAAATCTGCGGTTGTCGACGCAGGGCTCAAGGTGCAGCTAGCAGTCCAGGCTGAGACATTAGAGCATGGAGGGGCGACCCAGAGATCTTTGCGCCATATCACGAGGCGGTGAAAAACAGAAAACACGATAACTTCTGACAGTGGAGAGGTCTAGGTGGTTGCCGTTGCTGGGTAGGAGAACAGGACAGAGTATCGGCGTAGGCCTTTTTGCAGCCTTACCGAAAGATAACTTCTTGGAGACAAATCCCAGAGAGCACCACGGCCAGAGGGACCTTTAAATGATAACCAGCACAACGCGGTGATGACCCCTTACGACGTCGAATGGTGGTTCGTTCAGTTAGGTGGTGGTGATGGTAGTGGTGTTGGTGGGGAAACTTTACTTCAAGCAGATACTGACGAGCGAGCCGAATGGCCGTCCCCTGCTTAAAGGACGGCCGCTATCCCTTGGGCAGCCGCGGCGTTTTCACCCAGCTGGATGAGCTTTATCTGTGTCCCCGGGTCGGGGCTGAGCAGTAGAGCCTCGCAGTGATCAGAGTCGCGTATGAAGTGGCTCGCAGGTAGGGATTGTGGGCATTTCCAGTTGATATGATTTAGATCGGCTTTGGCATCATAATTTTTCCATTTGTTTAAATGGAGTCCTTCCAAATATAGGCAACATAATTGGGGATTTGGATAGGTACTAGTTTGGAGTTTACGTCATCCTTTGGCCTGGCGTTTGAAGAGCGTTTTGTCTGCAGAGGGGAATCTGAGTCTGGCAAACCTGTTGTGCTGCAGAATTTCTGTAAAAGAAAATAACCTATCATTGCAGGAGTTCATAGTGTGGGCTCCATGACCCAGTTCTCGAGCTAGGTTATGAGCCGCCTTATTACCAGCAAGGGAGTCATGAACAGGCGTCCAGATTAAGCGAATGCACCGTGAGGGCTGACAATTTTTGCATAATACGCGCTGTTTTTCGGGCGATTCTTCTCAACTTGTAATTACGTATCGCCAGTCTTGAGTCGCTGACTGTGGTTTCTGCCGAAGATTCCGCTATGGCTAGAGCAATGGCTGCTTCTTCTCCAACATGGGTGTGTTGAGTACGTATAGTGCCCCAAGTTATGACTGTGCCATGTTTTGTGGTACCCACAGCTACCATCTTTCCAACCGAAGAATCTGCTGCATCAACATACACTACTAATGTATCATTAAGAAAACGTTTGCCAAAACTTTGGCTTTCTCTGCACGATGTTCAGCATGGAAATCTGGGTGGGATGACCAAGCGCTCTCGTATATGTTTGGGAAGGTCAGTTGTCAGTCCGCCTTGTCATTTGTAAATTATGTCTAGTGTGGACAGAGTGTATCTGCCTGTTGATGTGCCCGATAGCATTTCGTATTGCGAGAGGGTAACAGCTTCAGTAATCTCACTTAGCATGTTATAAACATCAAAACCTAAGACTCTCTCTGTCGCTCTGTGATAGGGAAGCATACCTGCTTGTTTGACGGATTTTCTTATTGCATTCTCCACTTTATCTTTTTCAACTGACTTTAGATATAAGTAAGGACATTATAGACTATGCGACTGATCCCAAAGGCTCGTACATGCCGGACTGGCGGTTACTAATGCGGCGGATGAGTCGCATAATTTGCTTCGAGGTTACTTGAGCAATTGAATTGCATCACCATTGAAGCCGTGTTCTTGTAAGATTAGGCCCAGAATTTTAATTTTGAGTACTCGAGGAAAGAGGACTCTGCGAATATTGAGTTCGATAGCCGGCGGTGGTTGCGAAAGAAATCTGATTTTGTAGAATCGGATATTCAGACTTCGCCGGAGAGCAATGCCACCCCTGGGGCCTACATAATTCACTACGATATCGACTACACGCTGGAGTCTCCTCGATTTGGGCACCACTGCCCTCTCGGCAAATTTTGATAAGTGTCCATGCGATGGCTAAATACTCTTTTTCCGGTGATGATGCAGCTGGTCTCGGTTCTGGATAAACGTTCGCTGGCCTACGTGACACCATACACATCAACCCCGACTTCACGCTAAGTGACTACTTCACCGACACCAAAAACACAATGTCATCAAAGAACAAAAGCAAGTTTTTAGTTCAGCCGAAAAGCGTTCCCAATTATGAGCTCTAATGCTACACGTGCGTTGCAGAGATCGAACTGCATGAAATTGTAATAAGCTGTCCACAATTACAAAGCCTTCTCCCTGCTGTTCGTCGGCCATTGGCCTCTGCTGTTTCGACCTATGTGGTCAAGAGATCAACGCGGCCCGAGTTCCATGTGGAGCTCTCGTTACTGGCGGGCTACGTACAGCAGACTGGCGCGCGGGCGAGGATGCCGCTGGAGGGTAATAGCACTCAAAATATGGGTTCTTCGGCGGTTTCCAACAGCGCACACCTGCAAAGAGTGCAGGATACTCCTACGAATAGCCGAAGCTTATAATGCGTCTTGGAGACAGTAAAGTGCATCGTCAACGTTAGGGTGATATTGTTCAGCCGCCAATATTCAACACAAAAATGAATAGAGTCGTCGTTCTTCTTGACCAAGGCGACCACAGAGCCAAAAAGGCTTGTGTACGGCTCAATCGCACGACGCCGTAGCATATTGTCGATTTGTTTCTTAATAAGTTCTAACGCACGGTGAGGGATCAAGACACCGAGGGATCGAGACCGTGGGAGGATCACATTGATAGCGGTGTGGAGCAAGGAGGCCTGCTGGATGTCGCAGCAAGTGACGAAAATGTTTCAAAAACACTAGAACCATATCTAAAACGTGTGGGATCACACCAAGACGTGATTAGAAGCCTCACAGCTCCCTACGGCTGCCTCTAATAAATGGTATATGGCCGTACCAAAAGAATGGGTGGAACTTCGCAAAAACTCCGATTAGTAACGGTGTTGTAACTAAGCGCCATTTCACGTAGCTCGCGCGATCGCAGTGAATTGCAATTTCATCGAGGGTTAGTTTATGCAAATAATTCCCGAGAGCGGTGATGGCATAATATAGAGCACTAAAATAAGATAACACCAAAGCACTAGGAAGTAAATATAGCACTTAAGCGTATATATAAACGTCGTTTCCCTTTCTTACCTAAGAAATGCGTTTCGCGTTTGTAATAATATTTTAACTTGTTTTCAGCAACCATTTTTGAACATTTATTATCCACTCAGTAGGTGTCCCAATTATATGCGGGATGGGTGCGACAGCGACGCCTGTTCAACGTACGTTACGTGCTGGTTCTTGCAAGCGTATGCGTGCTCGCTAAGAAACGTATTGCCGCTGCGTGCGCTCACTTTCGGACGAAGCAAAAGTAAACCTCAGCGCTCAGCCTCCCTTACCTGTCGCAAGAGTAACAGTTTGTTTGTGCGGATACACGTCTTCACGAACAGCGTCTTGCTGCATCGCTTTTTCACTCAACTGGGAAGGTCAAGTTTCCTTGCCCTTAAAATCGCGCCTCGCATACCGCAAAGCCTTCGTTCGATCTGCTCCATTTACTGCATCCTTTGCTTACTGTGTCGCATTAACACACCAACGTCAGCTGCATGTGCTTTAGCAGGTATCATTGCGAGGTTCTTTACAGTGGAATATTTTGTACATATTGCAAATGCTGATTTCCTTACAAATTTGTAGCCTTACATTGACTCCTCTCAGATACAAATGAAGTGCAAACTAAACAATGGAATCGCGCGCAGCAAGACAAGATTTTAGTTGCAGGGAATGGTACTGTTTCGCTGTTCATATTCACTTCACAGGCGCATTAACGTCTGAGTTGTAACTATCTCCTTTTTAAACGCCTTACTTAAGCTCTTATAGCTATGTCGCTATGGGGCGTTTCATGACTATGACAGACGAATGAAATGTGGTCGCCTTTCCACAGTTCAAGATTTGCATTGTCGTGACGCACCTATGTATGTAATCGTGAGTTAATAAAGCCTGGTTTCCAATATATCACAGCTTCACTCATTTGCGCTCTTAAGGGAAAATAACTGAAGCCATGCAGAATTCACTTGAAGGCCTCTTTTATTCAGAGAGATGCCTGCGCAAATAAACCACAGAATTTTGTTTACATGACGCGCTGCGAAAGACAGGGCCAAAGACGATGGAGCCAGAATATGATGTGATGAGGCGGTTGAGGACGTCGGAACATTTCAGTTAATTTAAAACTTGACAATCGAAATTCATGTCAAAGCTGGCCCACTTTGCCACCTTATCCGAGCACCGTTCTGCCTCCGTCGTCGTTGGCCTTGAATCTCGTCCAAACTTAATTTCCCCGCCAAATATATGTCCCTGTAACGTCAAGCGTATCTGTGACGTCACCTAAGGTGACATAATTTGTGGAATCACAGCTCACAGGGGACGCCACGAAACTCTAGCCTCGCTTAGTCGTCCCGCAGGCGTCTATGAGACTTTCGCTACCATTGAATCATCCTGCCTTGCATATCGTGTTCCGCAGGGTACGTACGGTTCATCAGTACGGGATGCGCAAGTGATCCCGCCTGCGCTCGACACAGCATCGTCTGTTGTTGCCTGATGAGTTCGCACTGGCTGACAGGGGCCAGGTGCTGCTGGGAGCATATGGGTCCCGCAACTAGGGAACCACCCCGTCTGGTGCAAGCATGCATCACCGAATTATTGCAGACCTAATAAATGTTAATACCTCCTCCTCCTCCTGCCTTGCCTTCTGCTGCATGAGGTAGCAGCGTAACGGTGCGGCCTCGCTTCCGCTTTTTCCGCCGATGCCAAGGTCTCTAATAATCCCGTAAAACGTCAGTCACACACAATCACACGTAATAGATAACAGTCCCCACTTTAGCCACCATCTAGACTACAGATCCGAGTCCTGCAGGAAAGTTAAAAGAAGGCGTGAAACCTCCTTTCTGCAATACCGGTTTCCGAAAGAGTAAATAATGTCCTGAAATTAACTGTGGGGGATACTTTTTTCCTTGAGGGAAGCGAACACACTTATTTCCGCTTTCTAACCAGGACATCACGCGAACTAGCACAGAAGAGCAGGGAGGAAGGTCGATATCTTCGGCGACGAGGGCTTTAGCACAGGAATTTGGTAGATCAGCGTCTGGTAAGGCATCGGGCAAAGTCAAGAACCCTACTTCAGCTCGAGCACAATCGATAATAGCAGCGTGACGCGATAGGAAATCCCAGCCTAAAATTACAGCGCGTGAACAACTTGGCAACACGACGAACTCAATTGTATAAAGGCAAGTCTGGATAACTACTCGAGCGGTGCACGCTGCTGAAGGCTTGGTATGCTGAGCGCTGGCCGTTTGCAACGAAATTCCCGCAACTGGCGTCTTCACTTTCTTTAAAGAGCTACATAGTTTTGCGTCCATAACCGAAATCGCAGCACCAGTGTCAATTAGAGCCATGACAGCAACACCCTCGACGAAAACTTCAATAAGGTTTGCCGGCGACAGATGAGGACTTGGGATGTTCGACGGGGTCGCAGTTCTCGTCTCAGGAACTGCGGCCTCTAGTTTTCCTCAAGTCAAGCGTTCTATCGACGTCGCATCGGAGAGATAGACCTGCGTCGCGGCGACGGTGAACGGCGGTCGGACATGGCTGAACGGTCTGGGGAGAAATGACGGCTGGCTGGAGGCTCAGTAGGCACGGAATACTGAGGCGTCGAAGACCAGTACCTAGGGCCATGAGTAGGTGGTGCCGACACTGGGAAACGGTTTCGGCAATGACGAGAAATGTGTCCAGCCAGCCCACAAGTGTAACAAATTGGCCGGTTATCTGTCGTGCGCCAGGGATTGCGTGGTCTCGGAGCCGGTCGAGAAAACTGCGCAGGTTCTCGAGCAGGACTAGGAGGCGGCTGAACGTAGGCAGGTTGCGGCGGAGCATACGTAGGTGGTGGTCGGGCCGCAACAGCCGCATATGTCAACGGGGCTGAGACAGGCATGGATTGAGGGGCTGGAGGAAGGGATTCAGCTACCTGTTCTTAAATGATCTGGCGCAAACTGGGAGCTAGGTGTGAGGAAGGCTCTTCATGGCAGGACATAAGGGAGAGCTGTCGAAAAACTTCTTCCCGAATGAAGCTCTTGATTTGTGGCAGGAGCGCAGAATGTTGAGCTGCATCTGTCAGGCCAGCAAGCGACTCAGAATGCATGGTGTTCGCGCGAGTTATGGTCCTTTGTTCGCGCAGTTCATCATAACTTTGACACAGTGTGACCACTTCTGCGGCGGTGCGGATATCTCGAGCATTCAGCATCTGGAAGGCGTCGTCATCAATGCCTTGCAGAATGTACTTAATCTTGTCGGCCTTTGACATCTGAGCATTCACGCGCTTGCACAAGTCGACGACGTCCTCGATATAACTCGTGAAATTTTCGCCAACCTGCTGAGACCGCTCACGCAAGCGCTGTTCAGCGCGGAGTTTTCACACAGCCGGACGGCCGAAAACTTCCGAGAAGCTGGCTTTGAACACGGACCATGATGGAATGTCCGCTTCATGGTTCCGAAACCATAGATTGGCTACGCCGGTGAGATAGAAAATCACGTTGCTTAATTTCGTTTCCGCGTCCCATTTGTTGTAAGCGCTCACTCTTTCGTAGGACGTAAGCCAGTCCTCGACGTCATGGTCGTCAGTGCCGCTGAATATGGCGGGGTCTCGCTGGCGGAGGGAGTCGGAACAGGTGATGGCCGAGCCAACTTGCACGGCTTGGTGGTTACCGTCCTCAGGCATCGCAGGATGTGGTAATGTGCGGCTGCGGAGTTCCAGGGCGAGAGGATAGATCTTACCCAGCATCTCCACCAAATGTAAGATGGAGGTTTATTGTGTAGATCAGCAGGACTCGGTCAACAGGACTGGGCAGGTCAGTGGCGAACACAGTCAGGTGCAACACGCGCAGCGATCACGATGCCACCGCCTGGAATGCTTCTCGTGCACTACTTCCTCTTCACACTTTATAATACAGTAAAATTTCAGGTAAGCGATCTCAAGGCGAAAGTCTTTCTTGGCTCATAGCGTAGGCAGAAGTGTCCGTCGGCTCCGGGAACCGGTACACAGTCCCTCCGATCCCCAGCGAAGCACTACTCCACACCACGCTCATTAGAAATAATTGTAATTCTCGTTGTGTAGTGAGAGTATAGTAGAAGCAATGTCAATGACGATGCAGTTAGCGATAACGATAATGATGGTAGTAGCAATGATAATGATGGTACATTTAGTTGATAAGAATGATCGTAGCTATATTCTGATAATAATGATAGTAGCAATGACAATGGCGATGCAGTTAATGAAAACAAACGTTCAAAGCAACGTGCGCCATTTGCGCTCTCAAGCAGACTTAAGCTCAGTCGTGTAATTTTTTTTTCGGTATTTGGTTACCATTTATTTACTTTGGCGCATAAAAGGCTACAAGGGCGACTTGATTGCATGAAATTGTTCAGCCGTACGACGGTGAGCAATATCTCGATTTAAGAACATATGTATGTCTACCGAAGAACGACATCAGGAGCTCCACCAACGTGTTGCCCAAGAATTTAAACGGCATTGCTACGTTTCCACACGAGAAGCCACCTGTGATGCTGGAACATCAGAGGCGGCTTTTTGTTTCATCTTTCATCGACACTTTCTCTTTTTTTTTCAACTTCTTATCGAACTTAACTCTAGCGCCTTTTCACAACAAAACGAAGCATAACTCTTCATATAGGGGGTAGACACTGCCATAGAAGCATTGCGTAACTATGAGCAGGTGCGCGTCCAATTCTGCAGCGCTTACAAAGAAAGTGTTTGGTGTGGCGCCTGATGTCCTCTTGAGGGAACGCTGAAAAATCAGGGAAGGCCACTTTCTTCTTTTTTTTTTCTCGCAAAGTCAGACAGGCCGGAAATCCGGACTTGCCGTGGGACTGCAGTGATCCCTGAGAAGTGAACTTCATCAGTGACAGTGAACCTTTACGTCTTTCGACACGCTGGTTTAAAGCGTTTCGCACTTGAAACAAGGCTTTTCTGAGTTTTCGAGTGTGCAGGACACGACTCGTTTTCAGTTTTGAACCCCGTGAAACACGGTAACTCGAACCACCTTTGCAGGCTGAAGTGTTCGAAACTATTTTGCCCCAGAAGGAGCGCAGCGGGGTTTGCGGAGCCTCTTTCAAGCGCACACCCCTGTGAGAGCCGGGCGCCAGGCCGGGGGACGCTTCTTCGAAACCCACTTATAAAGCCTTGCTTTAAACAACCCATATGAAGGTGCCTTAGTGGCCTATAGGGATAACGTGAATGCCAGGGTCCTAGCAGGCTGATATGAACTGTCCTATATGAAATGAATGACCCATGTTGGCAGCTCATGCCAGCCCGTGTGTCACGTGGGGTGTAACGTCACCGCGTCACATGGGTAAGACGTAACTGCGGCCGGGTCACGCGAAGGCTTGAAAGTGCGAGTTGTATTGCTTTGAAAATAACACAGCTCCTGTTGAAAATGTACAGCAGTTAAAAGGACTCCAGAAAGCCGCAATAGTTTACACCGTTCGAGCGAGTTTCTGTAATGACAATAAAGTTCGAAAAGAAGTGAAGCAATTGTAATCAGTTGTCATTTAGTTTTACAGTGCTACAACTGACTGGTGTAATCGTGTTTACGAGAGTTCCGCCTAGCCATGTCACCGGCCAGCTAACACCTGCCAATACCATCCGCTGGATTTGCCATCACAACGCCGACAATTCCGATACCGGATTTTCAGGGGGAAGGACGCCTTTTTCCGCATTGTGTTAAAGGCAGTATTTGAAAAGGTGAGTAAATGAACAAAGATTAAATATTTAGACCTCTCCATTCTCCTAAAATTATGGCTTTTCAGTATCTTTTCGAACAATCGGGAAGAGAGACAACAGGAAATTAATAAGTGCATCATTTAATGCGACGACGTGACGGAAGTGGCTTGAGACAGATGATTATGTTTTCATCAAACATTTCCCCGATTCACCGTGAGCTGAGATATTTAAATTAATTGGAGCAGAAATAAAATTGAATAGTGCGCAGCTTTCTTTAAAGTTTTCAGCGTTGTGTGATGACGTTTCTGTAGTATTAAAGGCCTGCTGCCAGCTGCAACTCTGTTGTCGCGAATATGGCTCGTTTCCGAGTGTAGTAACTGCCACCCGCGACAATGAGAGCTATAAATTAGCCCTCCGCGATAGCATAGCTGCACAACATAGCGCTGGGAATGCCCGGGGAAACTTGAAAAATGGCACCCGACCGCTGGTCTCTGGAGTGCAGTGCGACACTCCATCATTAGCCTCCTTAGTTTCCTTTTTTTTTTTTTTTTTTTTTGCAAACGTTAAGGAGAGCGCGTAAGCGGCTGCGCGGGCGTGCGTTGAGGCCCAAGGCAAAATACAGTTGTGTTCGCTGCTACTGCACTCCGCGACTGCGCAGTGC
>JAJIZL010019664.1:0-11788 GCA_023969395.1 Amblyomma maculatum | reverse complement strand
AACATAACACAACCGATTTTTCATTATTTATACATTTGTTCAGACTGCTTATTTAATTGATGCGGGAGATTGTAACGCAGAATTTGGTAGCCATAATTTGTTCGGATCTTAGGTACAAGCCATTTGGGTGTCGTTCGTGTAGTGTATATTGACTCTGCGTTGCAATCCTGACAGCTTTATCACCAGGCAGTTGTTACTGTGAACACCGATTTCATACCACCGCAAGAGTAAAGTTTCGTATAATTATGGCAAGCGGATAATTCGAAGTTCATTGAAAATCGGTTCAGTAGGTCCAAGTCGGGGAGCATTCATAACATTTCGAACGGCTTTCTTTTGAAGGAGGTATAAGCGGTTAATGTTAGTAAAAGTCGTGGTACCCCACACCAAAAAGCAATACTTGACAACAGAAGAAAACAAAGCATTGTGCAATATTTCCTTAATACGCTTCGGCATAAAATATTTCAATCGACACAAAATACCGACAACCTTTGACAGCTTGTTCACCACCATAGCAACATGATCATTCCAACTTAAATTCTCGTTGAAAATAACGCCCAAGTTTTTTACCACCGAGACCGTTTGGACGCGTGACGCACCGATCTTTAAACAGAGTGGTGGCATGTTTATCAACTTTTTTCGAGGCCTGAACAGCAGAGCTTTGGTTTTTTTTCAGTGTTTATGTTTAAAAGATTATTTTGAGACCATTCTAGAAGCGACTGTAGGCATTTTGAGGCTTGTTTCTCAAGATCTACCAATTGGGCAGCTTTGAAAAATAAACTGGTGTCGTCAGCATAAATCACAAAAGTTGGTAGATTACTGATACGGACAACGTCATTGACGTAAAGAAGAAACAGCATCGGTCCCAAGATACTACCTTGTGAAACACCAGAAACCACGTGCTTGACATCTGATAAGTCATTGTTTATTTTTACTTGTTGTGATCGAGAACTTAAATAGGACTGTAATATATGAAGAAACTTCCCGCGGAAACCGTAATGTTTATATGAAGAAACTTCCCGCGGAAACCGTAATGTTCAAGTGTGATTGATGCGATCGAATGCTTTTAAAAAATACACGAATATGCCAAGAGTTAAAAGTTTGTGCTCAAAAGACTCTAAAATTAGCTCTTTTTGTGTTAGCAATGCAGTTTCGGTTGAAATATTCTTTCTAAAACCATGCTGACTCGGCGTTATTATGTTCTATTTGTCACAAAAACATAATATTTGTCTGAACAAGATCTTTTCAAAACACTTTGAGAAAACAGGTAAAATAGATATGGGACGATAATTTGACAGATTATTCCGGTCTCCACCTTTGTGAATGACTGTGACTCTGGCAAACTGCATTCTCTTAGGGAATACTGCATGTTCAATACAGCAGTTAAAATATATTCCAACACTGCACTGATTACATCAGCTACATGTTTTACTGGGCACGTTTTGAGGTCGTCGATATCAGGCGACTTGCTGTTTAGTAAAGCCAGGATACAATTTTCGATTTCGTTAGCACTGGTTGGAGACAAGAATGCACTGGAAACAACCCGCGAGTCAAGGTACTTCATGTTATAAAAACCTTTATTCCCAGAAACTGCCTGAGACACAAAGTAATTATTGAACTCATCGGTTAGTTGTTTCCCATTCACTCTTTCATTGTTCACCAACATTTCAAGTGCCCTAGTACCAGTTGTAACTCGATTTAAAACTCGATTTATGTTTTGTCACACAAGATCGCTCCTTTTTAATAAATCCTGGTTGAATAGTTTTTCCATGTATTCTTTTTTCGCCTGACGACGAAAGACGTAACTTTGTTCCGGTATGCTTTGAATTGTACAAGATCATCCGATGACCTGGTTAGGATAAAGCGATTGTACAGGTCTGTTTTTGTTTTTATCATCTTGAGGCATTCAGCGGTTATCCATGGTTTGCGAGCTCTGCGGGGTGTTTTGGATGTTGCAAGAAGAAAACATTATCGTAAATAGATTTAAATATGACAATAAAAGTATTGTAACCCTCTTATGGGCCCTCTTTGTTTAGCACAATATTTCAGTTAACATTTGATAATACTGCTCTAAAGTGATCCATTGTGTCATGATTAATTCGTCGAAAGGTAATAAATGGGAACATACAATTTTTAGGACCGGAGACACTCTCAATAAGCATGTATATTGGAAGATGGTAACTTATGTGGCCATTTATTACTCCAGAAGTCAGACAATGAGCTGAGGAGTTAGTAAAAAACACATCGATTGCTATCGCTGCTTGTAATCGTGTAGGGACATTTATGACGTTAATAAAGCCGTGGCACTACAGTATTGACTCTACCTCTACTTTATTAGCTGAATGTGAAAGAAAATCTATGTTTATATCGCCCACCAAGAAAACGTTAAGATTGTTCTCTGTGATCCATTGGAGGTATTCGTCAAGGAAGCAGGCAAAATTCAAGAAGTTGCTTTTTGAAGGGTGGTACAATACAGAAAAGATGTTTTTCCCACTTTGCAAAGAGATTATATCATAGTCATCATGAGTTGCAGGGAAATCGGTAAGAACGTTACATTTGATATTTCTGTCTATCGCTATCATAACGCCCCCACCTCGTTAGTCAACGCGATTTTGCACATACGTGTTATAGTTTGGCAATTCTAAGGCTTCGTCACTGCTTTGATATCATGCTTCAGTTACCATCACTATGCTGAAACGAAAATTAAGTGCAGAAAGGAATGATTCAAACTCGTCACCTTTGTTATGCAATAATTGTGCCTTAACGTGAATGAAGGACATGCTTTTCTTTCGCTGAGCACACGCAGGATTTAGAGTAGGTGGCATGAAGAATTGAGGCTTTGTTTGGCGGAAAAGGGAAGGAGGCTGGTTCATTTAGGGTGCCCAAAGTGCATTACTCACCCTGGCCCTGACCCCTAAGTAGTTCATCAAGTTTACTTTCCTTTGAGATGACTATCGCTGACAAGCCTCAGATTTCCTCACCAGTACTTTGCCATTTCGGTGCCAGACATATTTGAAGTCATGTTGTTTTGCCCATTCCTTTGCGTGTTTCAGCAGTTCGCGGTTCCTTTTCGTCAGATTTTCAAGCACGTGCACTGTACCAGCTTCTATTTTTTTCCTCTTTGTCCACCACAGATCCCGGCTTTTGTGCTTTGCGAATCGGCAGATAATAGTAGGAATCCTATCTGGTTTTGAAGGCATGCGATGTATGGCATCCACATCGTCACAGGATAGTGGCGGGAGCTCAGTCTTAGCAGCAATGGCATTATTGTTTCCTAGAAGGTCCTCTTTTTCATTTTGGGGAATCCCATGAAACTGCAGGTTGGCGCGCCCATTCCGCCATTCCAAGTCATTAAGCTGAGTTAGGAGTGATTCAGTGCATTCACTTTCCTCTAGCCTTCTAATTATTTTCCTGATTTCTGTTATTTCTTGCTAATTTTTTTCTGCTCGTTCAAGCAAACCAGTCAACTGATCAGACATGAATTGCACAGCTTTTTCCACATCATCGACAGTTTGTTTAGGTGGCATTAGCACTTCCATTTTTTTGTTCATGGCTAGTTGCATATTCCACATGCTCTGTAGGTTTGGTTCTGCATCTGCGCTTTCAAACGGTTGCGTATTGGCTTTCGGCTATCTGCATTTAGGACATCTCCAAGTTTTTCGATAGGAATGCAAGCGCTAGTTGTACTCTAGAATAGACAATGTTTTTCCAACATCATGTCATATTGTCTGATGCTATTTACAACCAGGTGGACATAACATTTCTTTGTGCTTTCATATGACCTGAAAACGCATTTTACTATTATGCATTGCAAAGATATAATGTTTCTGTTCCTGGTTACACTAAAGAAGGTGTTTACGCAACGTAAAGTCAGAGCACATAAAAGCCATGTATTGCATTTATTGACACATATAATTACGCCTAGATCTCAGTGCTTAAGAGCTCAAATAACGTGTAAGTGTTAAATGAAAGCGGTGTTGTTACATTGTGAAGTACTTGCAGAGAATTAGGAACTGTTTTCAGGTGACATATCTGCGTCGCTTGTGTGTTTAACGGAGCAAACCCGTTGTGCAATGAATAAATGGACGTGTTCTCATGCAGCACATTGTAAATAAATTAAACCAGAAAAATGAGGCTACAAGCAATACTCTATTCAAGTTAGTACATCAAATAGAATTTTGTTGATATTTCTAAATATATTTAAGGAAACCAGTTCGCTGCTCTTCGCGGCGCCGCTCAGGCGCCGTTCCTTTGACACCAACCGACGCTTTGCATGCTGGGACCTGCGGAGGAGCCAGACCGGATGTCTCGCTCACAGTGCTTGGGAAATATTTCTCTTCGTCTGGGATACATGAGTATACTACAAGGCCATGGAATGCGTTGATGATTAGCTTCAACCAACCTCAGGACCCAGCTCGCATGACGAGACTGCGAGCACAGGTTTAACTCCTTAATACTTCTTTTTCTACATTGTTTGATGTAACGACGCCAAGATGTGCTATCCCGCTAAGTTTAAGCTAAACCACGCGATGACGTTTTGGCATGCACAAGCGCGGTATATCTCAAACTGAGTGCAACTATATTTTGATGGTGCAAGCATGCCAAACAAGCGAGTATTCCAACACTCAACCTACAATGCGGTCTTCGTCAACGGTAGCGGCGCTATCGATGCCATATGATTGGCCTTCAACCATGGGTCGGTGAGCCAGGATGGCGCTCATCGCGTGATACCCCGGCCACATGGATGGTGCTGCACCGCTAAGCTTTTGTAGTCGCCTTTCCTACGGTACACCAACGAGGCACTGTTACAAGCCGAGCATGATCACCTATGAAACGGGTTAACGTAGTTATTATCATGATAAATACGTTGGTAAACTTTGCTTTGAGGTTTTTCCAGTCAGTACGCAGCTGTTGCAAGGTCCAGTAGTACCCCAACTCTTCCATTTTCTCCTATATCAACTTAAAATGCACTTGGTTGCTCTGCCATCTCGAATCCAGTAGCTGGCCGATATCAATCTTGCTTATAATTGCTAGAAATGCATATATTTATTGGCGAGAGAAACTCACACATACAGCACACATCGCCTTACTTGCTTCCGCCGACATAGTGCGGATTGTCTGCTCGCCGTGAGTGCGCGGGCTGCACCTCACCGCACACTGTCCCATCATTCACAACACGACGCGCCGCCCTATTTATATGCGGCGCGGGAGAAAACTTCTCCCTCTCGATCTACACTCGTCTAGCGGAATAATGCCATGCGCTCTCCTTGAGCATTATATCGGTTAGCCTGAGTGCGATACCCCAGAAAGTAATACGATGCGCTCTTGTAGCATTCTTATAAGGGCAGCTATAGCCTAAGAACGCTAGTTAGTACCACCTGGGGTTTTGAGTTAGCGCTTGAAAGACTGAGAAGTTGTAATTCCTCGTGCGCTTCTTGTAGCTAGGACTGCGGACTCTTGACTGTGTGTCTCTGTGTTACCGTTTCCCGTGAACCCCTGTCTTGAGTGTGTGTCTCTGCCCCGTTATCGTTTTCCATAAATCAATGTCTTCGTGACAGTTTTGGTGGAGGTGCTGGGTGATTGACCTCTCAATGTCGCAGACCTCTCCGCGAAGCAACCACATCGAGCATTTGCCTGTGGACACGCCAGTACATCGCGTCAGCCGGAGGAACCTGGGCCATCCTCCCGAACACGGGCCCTTAGTCCACTTCAACAACGAGCCTACGGCAAGCCACGCAAAGCACTACGTCGGTCGTGCAAGGTACTCCTGTTTACTTTCAAAATCCCCCAGTTCCGAAATCGTTCCATGGCACCGTGCTTGAAGATGTTGAGGGCTGGCTAACTCATTTCAAACAAGTCGCATCCTTTAATCAGTGGGACGACAACTTAAAGCTACTGAATACCATTTTCTGCCTCGATGACCATGCTTTGACGTGGTATGAGAACCGAGAAGGCACATTAACATCGTCGCCTTAGTTCCGCCGTCTTATCATAGAGGCGTATGTCAGCCTGTCAGCCGAACGAGCAGAACGTGCTCTACAATCCCGGATACAGTTGCCAAATGAGTCCGTCATGATGCATATTGAGGACATGATGAAACTATATTGACGTGCGGATCCCAACACGTCTGAAGACAAAGCTGCGCTACCTGATGCCTGGGGTTAAAAAACAGCTTTTTGCTGATCTTGTGCGTAGCCCACCAACTACAATTACCTAATTTTTAACAGAGGCGGTCACAATGAAAAACATGCTACACCAGTGTTCGGCTGCCTACGACAGCCCAATCCTCGCTACGACTGCTGCCGAGCCTCTTAGAGCTGTTGTAAGCAATACCGACCACCTCCGACATCTTATTCATTCAATTGTACGTGAGGAACTGCAGGTTTGTGGCACGTTCCAACCCAGCTAGGGGTGATTCTCTCGCAGATATAATCCGCGAAGAGATTTAGGAAGTCACGCAGCCATCTCTGCATGTTGCTGAAGCTGAATGTACCCTGGTTCCTGATTATCCTTGTCCGACTTACGCCGACATTCTCCGACGCTCAGTTTCAGTCCAAAGCTCCAGTCCAAGCTCTGTTGTCTACATTAAAACCAAGCCAGTGCATGCCCGTCCAGCAGCCAATACAACACACTCCTGTACAGCAGCCGACGCGGTATGTGCGACCACCGCGGTCACACATACGACGAACGGACGTCTGGCGGGCCCCTGGCAGCCGCCGCCTTTGCTATCACTGTTGGGAGCCTGGTCACATTTTCTGGTGGTGCCCTTATCGGGAACTCGGACCAGAGGGTTTTTACACTAACGCACCTAGACGCACGTTCGGTCAACGACCTCGTGGTATTGGAGACAACCTCGCACAAGAGAGTCTCCCGATGGCACGCCGACAATCCAGGTCTCCATCCCCACGTCGGCCATCACCTTCAAGAACAGGTGACTTCCCGCGAGTACCGTCTAGTCGCTCGCCGAGCCCCCGCCGGGAAAACCAAGTATAGCGACCTCCGAGGGCGGGACCACTAAATGTCAGCACAGAGAAGTCCTCCCAGTGAGAGCAGACATAGATTTTGGAGCAGAAATGACAGCATTTGGTTCATGAGTCCGGCTATCACTCGGCATCCCTGTGTGCATCGATGCTCATTACGTAGGCTCTTTAGTGGGTACCGGAGCAGACTTTTCGATTTTGTGTGGGAAACTGGCCGCTCATCTTAGGAAGGTTATGACACCATGGTGTAGCATGCAGACACGCACGGCTGGGGCGCATGAAATTACTCTAAGTTATGCCGAAAGTTGGGCGAGTTGGTTAACGTTCACGGACAAGCGCTACGGACAAGTAGCGCTTGTCCGTGTCTTCCTTGCGTCCTTCGTGTACTTTTTCGCGCTATTTTCCATCATTTAATTACTCCTGTTGGACAGTGCATGGCAAGAATCCAGATTCGTACGTCAACGTTTGTGGTCAGCTGCGTCGAACTCCGGAATGTTTTCGTGATTTGATACTCGGTGTGGATTTCCTGCGGGAATATGGCGCCATCATCGATATCTGACACCGAACGGTCTCATTCTCAACGGAGAAACCGGCTGCCAGCCCCATCGACGGGCAACGTACATGCTCCATAAGAGCTTCAGCCGAGTCTGTTACAGTGCCTTCCAGCTCCAGCGTGTTTATGAGTGTTGTGTGTCACGGGCTACGTGACGGGCCGATAATTGCTGAAGGCAACCGTTTGCTTTTATTTTCACGTGGAATCTGTGCAGCTCGAAGCTTAATTATTCTCAGCAATGGTCACTCTGAGCTTCTAGTCACGAACTTCACGAATCAGTCTCGGCAACTCTATGGCTCTATGGTCGTCGCGTTCGCCGAACTGTTAAACGAGGTTTCCGAATGCTTTGCGTCTGACAATATTGTTACTCCTGGTGTTCTAGACCACATCGATGCTAGCAGTGACCTCACAGCCTGTCAACAACTCGACCTGCGTGCCTTACTGCTGGAGTATTCCTCGTGATTTGCCTCATCATCTAAAGTCCGGCAAACTTCTATCAGTAAGCATCGCATCATAACGCCTGACGATGCCTGATCTATTCGACAGCAGCCGCACCATATGTCGGCCAAAGAACGTTAGTCAATTCGGAGACAAGTCCAGGAAATGCCTAATGATGGTGTTGTTCAGCCATCTAAAAGTCCGTGGTCGTCGTCAGTCGTGTTGGTTAGGAATTGGATAGCACGCTGCGTTTTTGCGTTGAATACAGGAAATTGAATGACATCACAAAAAATATGTATATCCATTGCCCCGTATCGACTATTCACTCTACCGACTTCGCAACGCCAAGTTCTTTTCCTCTATCGATTTGAAAAGTGGTTATTGGCAGATAGCAGTTGATGAGCCCGATCGAGAAATGACTGCCTTTGTCACACCCGATGGCTTATATGAATTTAAGGGATTGATTTCGGTCTGTGTTCAACGCCAGCGACGTTTCAGAGATTGACGGCCACCGTAACATCTGGTGTTAAATTGCAAACCTGTTTGGTTTATTTGGATGAAGTCAAAGTGTTTTCAGAAACGTTTGATCAACATCTTAAACGGCTGCGAGCGATATTGGACGCTCGTCGATCGACCGATTTCACACTCAAACCGGAAAAATGTCACTTTGGATACCAGCAGCTGAAATTTCTCGGTCATGTGGTTAGCGCTGACGGTGTCCGGCCTGATCCTGACAAAACGGCCGCTGTAGCCAACTTCCCCATTCCTACCACGAAGAAAGCAGTCCGACGTTTCTTGGACCTGAGCGCGTACTATCTCTGTTTCATTGCTGATTTTGCCAAGATTGCTGTACACCTGACGCGCCTGACACGTGATGGCGTCGCGTTTGTCTGGTCTTCCGAGCAGGAGGAGTCATTCACCGAGCCGCACCAACGGCTGCACAACCCTCCCATTCTTGCACACTTCGATGAGGACGCCGTCACCAAAATTCACACCGACGCCAGCAACGTCGGCCTGGGTGCTGTTCTGCTCCAGCATCAGCAGGGCGAGGAAAAAGTGGTCAATTATGCCACCCGCACTCTTTCTCGGGCAGAATCAAACTATTCAACTTCCAAAAACGAGTGTCTCGCCATCGTTTGGGCCACAATGAAATTTCGACCTTACCTGTACGGCCGTAAATTTAAAGTTGTGACAGACCATCATGCTTCGTGTTGGCTGGCTAGTCTCTGAGATCCATCAGGACGTCTTGCACGACGGAGTCTTCGTATGCAGGAATTTATTACTCTAGCGTTTATAAATCTGGATGTAATCATGAAGATGCTGACACACTGTCTCTACTACCCTGGTGTTGGCCCATGGCAGTAAAGATGAAGACACCCATTTTCTTGACATTATCAGTTCCTCTGATTTAAAGGCCCGGAAACAGGCTGATATAGATCACCAAACTGTGATTGATTATCTGAAGGGTTTCGATTCTACAGTATCTCGACTGTTTGCTAAGAACTTGTCATCCCTACGAACATTAAGAGAAAGGAAGCGTGCAGAGTGGGTCAGAGAAATAACTCCAGTTACATTCTCTTGGAAATTAAGGAAAAGAAATGGGCATGGGCAGGACATGTAGTGCAAAGAGAGGATAACCGATGGTCGCTTAGGGTAACAAACTTGATTCCAAGGGAAGGAAGGTGTAGAAGGGGGCGGCAGAAAGTTAGGTGAGCGGATGAGGTTAAAAAGTTCGCAGGCGTCAAGTGAATGCAGCTAGCACGGAACCAGGTAATTGGAGAAATATGGGAGAGGCCTGCGCTCCGCAATGGGTATAGTCAGGCTGATGATGATAATGATGATGCTTTTACACGCCACGGCTGGGCAAAACAAACGTTGGCGAGAATAGGGCGCTGCGGCACGGCAAAGTTGCTCGTAGCGCCACTAGAGACATTGCTTCGCGCATGGCAACAGCTCACGTTAACAACCTAACCCTTCTCCGGAGGCACCGCTTTAGTTCACCCCGGTCGGGCTCCGCTTCTTTATCCGTGTTCACCCAAGATGCATCGTGCCGCTTGGTGACAGCATGACCGCATCCCAGACGCGCTGTCAAGGAATCCCTCAGAGTGGCGTTCCGCAGTCATTATAGAGGCTCACTCTCATGCCGAGCAAACTTGTAGCCCTGCAATAAAGTCCGCACATGCGCAGTTGCGTACCCTCCGCACGCACCATGCCGAAGTGGAAGGAGCGTGCGTAGTTCAAAAGTACATGAGGCTCACTCTCAAGCCGACGACATGTCACACCCTGCGATAAGTGCACATGCGCAGTTGCGCTACCTCCGCGCGCACAAAGACAGAATGGAATGAGCGCGCGTAGTTCAAAAGGCATATGAGGGGCACGAGAGCCCCACCATATGTACAAGATTGTGTTCATCTAGGTTTTGATCTTACATTGATCCTGCATATCTACTCCTTTTCGTAGCAGTTCTAAATGAGACAAAGACTATCTCCAAATAATAAATAAATATATGAATACAATCCATAATAGACAGACGGTTGCTTGATGTCACGCTTTGCGAACTATTTAAGTGCGCACTTTGCAATCTGCATATCTATGAAAATTAATCTTGAATTAGTAGTTATTGTTCTGTGTTCCCAATTAAATCGTCGAAAAGCACAGTTGATTGCTGTTGCTGGTATTGGCGGCACAAACTTCTGCGCGCCAAATCTGCACTCTGCGGACGCACCGACGATCACTTCTCTTTCGTTCCTAGTGGCTTTAGTTGCGCCGGTGGCATTCCTTAATCTAGGTGCCTATATGACCGGGCATGGCTAGCATGGGAGGCTATGGGAATGAACAAAAATCACGTTCTCTAGCGAATGGTGCATGCCTGCAGTGATTGCACCGCTAACCAGGGCTGCACATCAATCTTGCTTTCACACAGCAGGGGCCCTGTTCGTGACACGCATGCCCGCTGTAGGATTCCATGCTGTTTCTCTGATTCGTTCCAAGATTAGTCACAGTTTTAAATTTGCAGCCCGATGTTCTAAGCTGTCGACATGGCTCTTTGTGGTGACTTCGAACCGATGTGACTTTGCAAACATATTTTTACCATACCTTTTCTTGCTGAAAGGATGGTAAGTATAAGTAATTGTGGAGTGAAAGGAAAGGCATAGATGGTAGATAGTCAAACAGTTTTGCAGCATTACGAGTAGAGTGAAATGTACAGTTTGCTGTCAAGGGGCGTTTCCTGAAATTGGATTGACTAACGTTAGTGCATCGGGTAATACGCTATGCATAGACATCATATGGCGACGTTAAAATTAAGTTTCATGGCGCCACGAATGTGCTGCCACTGCCGAAAATGGCGGAATTTAGGCGCCACGTTTGGGATCACATTGAGGCGAGTGGATAAAATCATAGGGAATTTGACGTGAAGTATAGGCGGCTGATAGCTGATTTCAGTTTGGTAGACAACTACTCAGCGTGGTGAAGTAAGCTGATATATACCTTGTAAACAAAGAACGCACGAAACGAGGTCATAAAGGCATTTTTCAGCTCAGCAACCTTTCGTAGGACTGATATTGAAGATAGAAATTTACAGCCGCACAAACACACTAGTTGTCCTTCCATTGCAAATTCTTTGCCCTCATAGAATAACCATCGATCCCATTGATCCCCGCGGTTTTTGCCAAGCGCACCATGGAGGTCTGCTAGCTCAAGCGGCTAATGTTCGCAGATGAAGCATATTTCAGACAGCACCGTGATGGTTTTGAATTATCTGGGGGGACGGTGCGTTATTGCGACAACCTCATGAGTCAAATGGTGCATTGGCTGTGCG
>JAJIZL010019661.1:5310-22118 GCA_023969395.1 Amblyomma maculatum | reverse complement strand
TTTTTTTTTTTTTTCTGGACCTTTTAGGCAATGTGCCTCTGGATGGCAGTGGCCAGCTTTGGATGGCAGTGGCCAGCCTGCTGCTTCTTCCGTTTCCTGTCTGTTTCACTATTATACACCGTGACTGCATGAAGTGCAGAATGGAGGAAGCTGGTGAGAAGCCTGAAAACTGTCATATTATATAAGCATAAATGCATGTGCACACCGTTGACAACTGGGAATTTTGAGTGTCTATTAGTCTTTATTTTTGGTTCTGTCTTTTGGCTTTCTGGCATACTGTACTCATCAAAAAATTTTGAACTTCTCGAAATTAAGTTCAGTTGGAGCAAGCACTTACCTAGCCTCTTTCCTTTTTCAGTGCTTGTCTACTGTGCTGTTTCTTGCCATGTACGTGTAACCACTTGCCCAGCTTTTTCTCCTAATCAACTTAGCAACACAGGCCGGTTGCTTGAGCTATAAATTCTGATGTATCTCATTCCATTTTTAGGTGCATGTTGATAGTCCCAGGGGTTTTGAGTTTCCTGATAGCCCCATTTTTGTGTTTCTGAAAGACTCATTGGAAATGCCAGTATTGGTCCACAGAAACCTTCAGGTGGTGTTCTGAAAAGACGATAAAGTGGCTGTCATCCCATACACTGCCGCCCGCAAAGTTAACGTGAATGCTTGAATCCGTGGCTTGGCATTACTTTAGCTCTGCTGAGCACTGGCTGCTGGTCCTGAGACCATGCTACTGCTCAAGCATTTGTGCCATGTTTGCTGGCAGCAGTATGCAAGATATTTAATGGCGTGAAAGAGTATGAACAAGATATGAAGCAGAAGGAATGATTTGGCTCCTGTGAAGTTTGTAGCCATGTTCTACTGTGCAAAAAGGGGGCAAACAATAAGCTATCAGGTTGTGGTAATGACAGCACCATTAAGCATAACTGCAAATTTATTTGCTGCTTTGTGTTGACTCAACACAGAGCATTTATACTTTTTTTTTCTATTTTTTTCTTTATTTGTTCTAAGAAATGTACACGAACAGTTGGTTGGACCCATAGCTTTTACGGCTAGTGATGGGTCCAAATACAAAACAAGTGCAATGTTACTGCAGACCTTGTAAAGGAAAACTTCAAAATTAACACAAACAATCTAATAGACCTCTCCCTGTTTGCAAACTATGTGACATCAGGGAGGCACGTGACGATGGGGGCGCGCCGGGCTTGGTGGACAAAAGTGCTCCTTTCACCCGGTTCTCCCTGCTGCAAGGAGCGGCGGGAAGCTGCCCGCTGTTATACAATGCAAGAGTTATGCAAGAGCTCTGTTCAATGGCACTTTTGAGGATGTCTAAAAAGTTCTTACAGTATTAGAGCTTACAATATTATGACAATATTAGAGCGCCGCCCATGAAAACATTCTGTTAGGATCATTTCAAACTTCTCAAGGAACTGCGTTATTGATGTGTTTGGTGGCCGATACCCCACACCAACTATCAAACCATCCTGAAGTTTTATGAATAGGGTTTCAATGCATTCAAAACTAATAGACGCCACTCACATTACCTGGTAGGAGACACTATCCTTGACGAACATCCCTACCCCACCTCCCCTTGCCCATGTATTCCGTGGCTGGGATAAAAATTTATAACCCGGGAAAGAGACTGCTTCACCACGCTTGAGCCAAGTTTCACTCACGGCTATGACATCAAAACCAGATTACAATCAAGTTATTTAGGTTGCTTCGCATGTTACAATGGAAAATTGAAAACCTTTATTACGCATCAAATCGTCAACTTGTTGAAATGTAAAAGCCATGTCAAAAGAAACAGAAAAAATGTCATGCTAAGAATGACAGAAAAAAAAAGAACAGTCACACGACGTTGGCCAAGTCATCTTCACTTGTGATGTGCAGAAAAGTGGAGTTGTCTGCCCTACGCATCAAAATTTTGCCTTGTGACAACCGAACAAACTTCCAGTTGTAGTCTTTAGCTGCTTTCTTTCCTTTAGATAGTAGTACTTTGTTCTCAACGTAAAAGCATTTTAGCTTACAATTCTATAATGATGCTATGATCATATAATAAAGCTATAATGCTATGAGCATGGAATAAAGCATTATATGCTCTGCCTGCATTACTGTATATTTTGTTTCTTGAATGGCATGCATTTATGTGCAGTGTCTGTAGTCCTTGGGTCTACCAGCACGATGTTGTAAATGCATCTGATGCATAAACAGATTTGCTTCAAAACCTCTTGCAGCTCCCCCTTAAAGCATGTGCAGGTTCGCAACTTATGACCTTTTTTGTTTCACTAACAGGAGGGAGACCCACTCACATGAGTGCACCACCACTGCATTCAACGCCAAGCCTGAATGAGCCCGAACAAGAATGGTACCAGCAGTGGCGTCAGCTACAAGAGTGCATGCAAGAAAAATACCTTGCTAAGTGCAAAGAGTTCAACGAACTCAAGGAGCATGTTGAGAGTCTCGTAAATGAACTTAAAATTCTGCGGGAAGGAGAAAGGAATGAAGGCCCTAGGAGGTGGGGATACTTTGCCATCACAGGTGTGACAGGAAAGGTGGCTTATTATACCGGGTTGCCAAATGAACAAGCATTTCTCTGGGTAGTGAGCCTATACAAAAATGCCATCGAAGAGCCCTGGAACGAGGTGCTTGACCCAGAGGACAAGGTGCTACTTGTACTCATGAGGCTGAGACTTGACGTGCACTTATGTTTCCTCGCAGACCTGTTTGGTCTAGGGAAAAACTCGATCTCCAAGCTGTTTGAGGAAACAATCACTGTGTTGGTGGCTGAGCTGAAGGGGCTTGTTGTGTGGCCAGACGATGTGGCCTTCCACACATGCAAACCAAAACTATTTAGAGGGAAATATAGGAATGTAAGGGTCATCATCGACAGCATTGAAGTCCGGCTTGAAAGAGCAAGTGCATCAACAGCACAAAGCACAACATTCTCAAGCTATAAAAATGCGACCAGCCTCAAGTTCTTGGTAGGAATAACCCCGTACGGGTTAGTATCGTATGTGTCGTGCTGGGGAGGAAAAATCAGCGACAAGCAGCTTGTCTTGTTCACGGACTTCGCCGAGAAGCTCGAACACGGAGGTGAGGTGATGGCCGACCGAGGGTTCACTGTGGCTGAAGAGCTAGCAACACTAGGTGTAAAGCTGATTGTACCAGCCTTCACCAAGGGAAAAAGACAGTTGCCGCAAAAAGAGGTAAACGAATCCCGAGAGATTTCCCGCCGCCGCATCAGAGTGGAACAAGCCATAGGACGCATGAAGAGGTTCCGCATCCTTCGAAACGTAGTCCCCTATTTTATGAACGATTACCTAGAGTCATAGTGGTGATCACCGTGCCTTCCTCGTCTCTTTTCGCATACATCTGATTTTTGCCTACGCCAAGCTTTCTCTTGGAGAGTTCAGGCTACCTGCATTGCTTAGAGCATGCTCAGTTTGCTTCATGTTATTGTCCCATATGTCAGGTTTAACACCTCTACCAGTTCTGTTCTTACCTGTATTTTAACACCAAGGCCATCGTCTGCGGTTAAAGTAGAACATCTGCCTTGCGGCTAGATCCCGAATCCCTTTACTGCTAACTTGTTGATAGGGTCATTCCTTACCTTTCTTCCATTTTCTCTTCATATTCTGACTCGCCATCCTGTTTGTCATTATATCTCATCTTGATAAGCACCTCTATATGCTGCATGATGCTCAGATGAGCGCACAATGTAAAGCTTATTTCATTTTTAGTCTCCCTACTGGGGCTCTTCCACACTCATTTCTCCTGTTAACGAAAGAAGGTATTCAAATCCATAACTAATTCTGGTCTGCCAACTCTACTGATAACGCCTCCTTGGGACACATCTCCTGCCAAAAGCTGCTGTGTGAGCTGCAACGAACATTTCATAGAGTGCCTCTTTTGAACGAAAGCGACAGTTTTCACCCTCAGTTAAAGCACAGAAGCCAAAGCAGCACCCATGCTGCACCCCTACGAGAACGCCCATTCCTAGTTTGAAAATGGTGAAGGAACTTTCTCATCTGGCCAATAATGACTCCTTTTTGGTGTGTGTAATCTGTTTATTTCTGTTTCTGTACACAGCAGCAATATATGACATGTCATTGAAATAAAATGTGGTTCGTCAAATGCACTGTGTTGCGTCACTTATTTAATGCGAAGGTTTTAAAGGAGGCGAACCAAGATCAACAAGAGCAGCCCGCAAATGCGAACCATTAATTGGACACTGAAGAGAAAAACGAAGTCTGCTTTTGTCGACAGAATACCAGCTCCTAATTTCAAAAATACCACTCTTACTGCAAACAATGCTCTTGTAACGTAGAAAACACAGATAACAAATACAGGTATTGCTGCCACAGCCCATTCTTGCAAGTACAAGTGCCATGACTTGCAGCGATAGACTTTTCGGATTTTGTGGAGGTATATCTGAATATGTTACTTCCTGAATGTTCGCTGTACTGTCATATCAGTACACACACCATAATCTGGCGCATCAGTTTATGCCACAACGCGTATTTTTAGCTTCACGTGCGCCCCCTACAGAGCAGCGATGATAAAGCTTTCGAGCAAGCCATTTAAGAAGTAAACACCCGAGGAACCACCGAACGAAAGGCCCCATTTTGCAGAAAATCTCTACTGCGGGCATTTCAGCAAAAGATCACAGGCATGGCTATGGCAGATGGTATTTGGCAGGTGACATGGCCGCATACTGACTGGTCGGCAGGTTTTATACGAGGTCATGAGACTATATTACATGACGGGAGCTGCCAACTGGGACTTCTGCTTTCAGATGGGTGGGAAAGATGGAAATTGGAAATCAAACCTTCGAGGACCCTGGGGTTATGAGTAAGACATGCTACTCTTGGGTCACATAGGCACGTTCGTAGGGCTTTATTCAAGTGGGGCTTTATAGATATCTACGTAGAGTGGCCTTTTTCAAATTACTCGGCAGCTTGCAACTATATGAATGAATATGCGACATAAACACAAAAATTAAAGGATCAGAGATTAAGTTAGTAGCAAATTGCATATAATCGAACGAGGATCCGCAAGAGAAGCCGCAGATGGCAGCCAATAACAACATCGCATCATACCCTTAAAAGTAGAGCTTGTGTGTCCCCTTATTTTTTTTTTTCATTCTGCATAGGCGATTTCCCCTTTGGTCACTTCTGCTTAATGCTCGAGGTTGCTCTTTCTTGACAGCAGCTGTGGAAGCACTGCACTCCTACAAAATGCCTGCAAAGCTGGCATGTGCTTATCAAAAAAATCGTGGTCCCTTTGAATACGGACAATCAGAAAGCCTGCCTTTGCCCAGCAAACAAAATCACAATAGTCAACATTGGCACATGCCAACTCTGTCTGCACTTGAAACATGTACTCATGGTTCTCCTTGAGGTTCAGGTTCTCATCAAGGTAAAAGGCTTTGTCCCTGATATCACTTATTACTGTGTCCCTATACTTGTAGGGGCATTTTATCTCAAGCACCCCACGCCCACAACAACTGCACTCAATGAACCCATCTGGGCTGGCCGCAACATACTGCCATTGTGGAAAGATGCAGAGCCCTGCATCTTTACATTTAAAGCCCTGATGGTGCTGCACTTGGTAATCAATATATTGCTGCCTTGCAATATGTTCATGGTCTATGCCGTATCTGATTGCTTGCGGCTTCCTCTGGCGCGACTGATACTGAACCAGTGGAGACTGTGCAATATTTACCGCGAGGCGTGCTGCACTCGTAGCACTCTTGCATTTCAGCACTTTTGCGATGACTGACCCAGTAATTCTGCCACATCTCTGCTCAAACCACTGAATACAGTTTCTCTGCTGCCTGGTCTGTGCTTCAATCTCGACAACTTCTAGCTCACTTATCCTTCTGTTCAATAAAAAATCATTTCTTTTGGCTTTCTCATCATCATCAAGCTCTTCCCAGTGCGGGTCAAATAGTGCATACAAGCTTTCCGGAAGGTCAGCACTTCCCTGGCACTCATCAGCAGTGTCTGTGTCTTCATCTGGGGCGACATACTTGGCAAATGCCGTAAATATTGCAGCATCAGGAATAATGGCATGCAGTGAATCCAGCGACGCAGGGTACTTGGCTTTTGTCTGGTGAACAACCGACCGCAGTCTTTTGACGCCCTTTGATGGCCTTCCGGGCTTGTGTTTGACGATGACCAGGTCCTTCAGGCGGGTAGGCTGAACCTTTAGGATAGAGCAAAATACATTACTTGCATAGTGTTATTGTGATACATACCCAGTAAGGCACTTTCAGTCAGCTGACATTAATGAGGATGAGGATCGTTTCCTACCTTTCTTCAATGACCTATCTGTGTGCTAAGAAAGGAATCATTCTAGCATTCATTCACTAAGCTGCTGCTTATGCTCCTACTAACACCTGTTCATACAAAGTAATTATGTACAATTTCACGAGACTAAGAAGCACAGAAAAAAATGCATTACACTTTCTCGGAACTTGTTGTTCCAGGCACAAAGCTGGGATGTAGATGACCTTGCATGTCCTGAAGACACAAGCAGCCATAGGTCGGCACCATGAGGAGGGGCTCACTCACACTCACACTCGCGACCAGTGACTCTCAACCCCACTCACTCGCACTCACACTCATGCCCGCTGCCATTCACCGCCACTCACTCACACTCACACTCATGGCCACTCCTGTTTGCGGCCATTCACAAACACTCGCACTCACGGTCACTCTGGTACCCATCCACTCACTCACGCTCACACTCACACCCTCTCTCATTCACGGCCACTCACTCACACTCGCACTCACGGCGACTCTCATACACGTCCACTCACTCCCACTCCCACTCATGCCCGATCCCACTCACGGCCACTCACTCACACTCACACTCATGCCTGTCCACACTCGCATCCACTCACTCGCAATCACACTCATGGCTGCTCCCATTCGCGGCCACTCACTCACACTCATGCCCGGTCCTGTTCACGGCCACTCACTCACACTCACACTCATGGCCCCTCCCATTCATGGCCACTCACTCACAATCATGACCGCTCCCATTCCCGGCCACTCACTCACACTCACACTCAAGGCCACTCACTCACACTCACACTCAAGGCCACTCACTCACACTCACGACCACTGCGTGAGTGTGAGTGAGGCGATATGAGTGCACTCATCAGGGAGTGCGCCGACCGATTCAAGAAAGTATCAGAATAGAGCAGATAGGTTTACGCACGCTAAAAATGCATTATGCAGGACATTACGCTATTTGTTACTTCTGCGCTTTTGGCTCAGCCGTTAATTCAGTCTACTGGCGTCATCTTGTTGTTAAAACGGTAGCCGTTTTTATAAAAAAACAACACTTGTTAGGTCCCATTTCTTCGGCAAAATCATCACTCCGTATCAAAATAAAAATAAACTAAAATTAGAGCTACAAAATTTGTTCTAAACGATGGGTCCGGCGTCAAAGTGAGCCGTGATTTTGGAAACGATAAACACGAACAAGACTCGCGCATGCTAAACGTCCGTTTTATGTAGAGCGGTTTCACCCGCTGACATTGCGATCATCATCAGCCTGTGACAGAACAGTGTATGTCTAGCCTCAAACGGTCTGAGCAGCGTCACTGTGCTCGCTCTGCGTCCGAACACTGACGAACACCGGGACGTCTTCTGATGTACGGTCACGTGAGAGGAATTGCCGCGGCAGAGGTGAAACTATTTGTTCTAGTTAAATTGAATCTTTCACTGAATCTGAAAGCGCACTGATTGTAATATCAACGCATTCCGTATTGTTAACATCACAGCGAGAAATCCCGGATTCCCTATGCAAACATCAAGCAACCCTGCATGCTGTCCTTGTGTGTCGGTCGAATCGTACTCAATGCATAAGCGTGGCATGCGAAAGCACTAATTAAAAATCACACTGCAACATCAACATCAATATTTTCGTTTGGCGCAAGCGCACTAAATTAATTTAAAGTACGGTATCTCAGTTATCCCCATGGTGATTTTATCCTACAGCGTTTGAACATATTCATCGCAGCTTTGGTAGCGCTGCCAAGAAGTACAGAGATCGAGTATAGCTGTGGTTCTCTAGAAGATTAGGTTCTAGAGCTCTGCATAGTATAGCCCCTTTTTTTTCAGTTAATGAACACTTTTTGACAATACCGCACTCCTGGAGCGGATGAAAGGTGAAGTTTGCCGGGTCGGGTCGACCCGTATATTTCATCTCACTCAACTTTTCGGTTCCCCAACGCGCGCTCTCGCTGCTTCATGTACTTCCTTTTTTTCCTCCCTATCTATAGTTTTCGTCCTGGCTTCTTTCGTTTTTGCCCAATCCTCCATCCAACTTGCTAAAAGCTCGTTTTTCGCTACAGCACTTCTCATATGTATCGCAATAAAGTCCTACATCTGAGAATTCGGCAACACATAAATAACGGTCAGAGAACACCGAACGCGACCCCTCGCCGTGAACGGCGAGTGCACTGGCCATGAGATCGCCTTCGAGAAAGTGAGCTGTGAAACATACTGCCCTCAAGTTGAATCACACCCAGCTCACAAGGGCGACTACAAGCAGATTACCGGGAACGCTAGCCCGCTAGTTCCCTTCCGCCCACCAGCTAACTAAAGAGGGGAGGTGAAAGACACGGCCCTACTGCTGCTCACTGATCATATGGTTAACATTAGCTTCGGGCTTATTCATCCCTTTAGTGATTGTTCGTCTCCCCTCTCCCCCCCCCCCCCGCGCACACACACTGCACGGGGACAAAAGCGCATTTCCTGCCTTGCTGTAAAATTGTGCAGAAATTATTTCACAATGGTGAGGTGGGCTTATATTCCAAGCAGTAGTTGTGTGCAGAGCTGTTTCGCCTAACCTGGGCAGAGCTGCGAGTCATCTGTGGACCCACCGTGACTCACTCCTCCCTCCGATCCTTCTTCCGCTCTACCCTTTTAACCCTTGACAATAGGACGGTGACGAACCTAGCCATGTCTCCTCGCTTAAGGCGAGCTAGGGGAAACAGGGACAATGCAATGCGTACATTCCGAAGGCCTAGAAGATGCTAGCACTGTACACAATTATTGTGCAACAGTTTGTTGCGTCGATGAAGCAAGGGACGTCGTTTCGCGGAAAGCCACGGGCAGCGAACACTTCCGATCATTTTCGCATGGCATGAAAGCAACCCCCTCGCCGAGCACTGCGCTGACCACAAAATCGCCTTTGAAGAGGTGAGCGTCCTTGCCGTGGAAACCAATCTTTTCAAAAGACGACGTCGAGTCTTGGTTCATCCGACTGACAGCAGCAGCTGTAAATAGGAATTTGGGGACGCCACCGCGGCGCTGCCATCACAAAGGAACAGGGATGGGAGATTGCTGAGGAGCTGAGCCCACGCCCGGGGGTGCTGGCGGTTCGCGTTAACACACGCCGGAACGTGGTAGCGGTGGACGTTGGATGTGAGATCACCTTTGGCTCGCTGCTCGCCACAACAGTGATCCGGGGCCTGGCAGTGCGCGCTAAGGAACCAGCCCCTCGCAATCAGTCCACCGGACTCGTATTCGGCGTTGACGCGCGTCGCTCGGCAGATCAGCTGCTTGCTGCTATAGAGACGACAGTGGCTGTGACATCGGCGTCGCTGTCGGGAAGCACGCTGCTTCTCCGGTTTGCGGCGCCGACGCCGCCGTCACATGTATCGATATACAGGCGGCGTCTCCCCGTCCGGCCCTGCCGCCCGCGGCCACTGCAGTGTTGCCGCTGCTCCAGCCTGGGACATGCCACCGAGGCCTGCAGAGCTGCCGCGCGCTGTACCCGCTGCGGTGGACCACACGACATCGACGCGTGCACTAGTAGGAAACCACGCTGCTCAAACTGCGGCGGCCGGCATGCGGCCACAGACCCGGCATGTCCTCACTGGCAGCGAGAGAGGCATGTCGCTACTATATTGGCTACGTCAGAAGTGCCTCTCTCGCGGCGGGCCGTGCGCGCTGTTGTTCTGGAAGAAACGGTCTCGCCAGCCCTGCAACAACAAGGAAGCAAGCGCAGCTACGCGCATGTTGCGAGCCTCAGCAAACAGCCGCAACCGCGGCAGCTGCAGCAGCAGCAGCGACGGCGGCCCCAGCAGCAGTCCCAGCAGCAGCAGTCCCAGAGGCGACAGTCCCGGCAGCCGCAGCAGCAGCAACAGCAGCAGCCCCATACCCACGCAAGGCCCGTTTCCACCACCTCCGTTGGCGGCCCTCCGGATGCGCGTGATGCCCTAATTGCGCGCCTACAGGCCGCGCTGCGCGCACTCAGCGTGTTGCTACCGGAGGGCTCTGAGGGTCGCCGCATCTGCGAGGAAGCGACAGGCCCTCCTACACTAAACAGCCAACACCATGGCTAGTCGCCGGGCAGCCCCACGCATTCCCTCAGTCCTGCAGTGGAACGTGCGTTCCCTCGCGGCGCGATATCCCGAGCTCCGCTCGCGCATAACATCAGAGCAACCAGAGGTAATCGCGCTACAGGAGACGTACGTCCGCCTCTGGGAAGGGGAGCCCCAAATGCGGCTGCCCGGATACGTTGGCTACCATTCACCAACAAATTGTGAGGAGGTGTCATGTACGGCAATCCCCTGCGGCGACCCGGACCACCGACCTGGGAAATCTCGGGCCTCTATGTATGTGCGGCGCGACGTTCAGCACGCTCTCGTCGACACGGCGGCGGCGACGAGCAACGCCCAGGAGTGCGTGGCAGTGACAGTGCGCGTCGGAGGTGTTGACACATCAGTGGCAAGTGTTTATGTGCGCCCAGCTGTGGCCTGGAATGTGTTGTGTTTCCGTGCACTGTCGACGTATTGTGCCCCACGCCAACTAATCGTTGGGGACTTCAATGCTCATCATTGTGCGTGGGGAAGTGCGCGCAATGATCGGCGCGGTGACGACTTGCACAACACAGCAACACAGCTGGGACTCGCCGCCCTCAACACTGGCCAGCCCACCTTCCGACGACGCGGTTTGCCCGGCTCCTGCATCGACATAGCGTTCGCGTCCAGCGGCATCGAGGCGACCTGGCATCGTGCACCATCTCTCTGGGGCTCGGACCACTTCTCCATCACCATAGAGCCCACTGCTAAAGAAGCGCGCCCTATGCGCACCTACTCAATAGTAGATTGGGGCCACTTTCGCCGCGAGGTAGACGCCGCCGCTGCATCCGGTGCCGATTTCTTCACCAGTCTCGTCCGGAGCGCTCTCGCAGCCACGCGTCACGCAGAAGTGCGAGCTGGTCAGCCAACACCCGACAAGAAGCTGCTCGATCTGCGTGACAAGAAAGACATCGCAGAACGCAGGGCGCTACGGACGGACAGACCGGAAGACTGGACGGTTTACAATCGGCTGGACGCGGCAGCAAGGCGGCACGCTAACAAGCTCTACCGCCGGCAGTGGGCTTCTCTGTGCAATACGATGGAGAAGGATCGCAGCTCCCGGCGGCTCTTCACCACCCTGCGGCGCATCACTACACCTCAGGCGAACCCTCAGCCCCTCGCCGCTCTCGCCATCTCAAGCGGCCAAACAACCCAACAACTAGCTGAGCAGTTCGCTGACCGGTTTGCGCCGCAATGCCCCGCGAGCACCGCTGCCATCGCAGCGACTACACCGAGCCCGAGCCCCGATGCCAATGTCGTTTCCTCCGCCCCGGACGACGGCCCGTGCAACGCGCTCTTCACAGCGGTGGAACTGAATAACGCCCTGCGCCGCTGCACCCGCCGCTCAGCGCCCGGGCCCGACGGGGTGACCTACCAGATGCTACGCAACCTGGACGCGGAGCAACGTCAAGTCCTTCTGCGGCAACTGAACCTGGTGTGGGAACGCGGGGAGCTACCGGAGGAGTGGCGCACAGCGGTCGTCTGCCCGCTACCGAAGCCAGGTCGCTCACCCACGGAGCTCAGCGGATATCGCCCTGTGGCGCTGACGTCGGCGGCCTGTAAGGTGATGGAGCATATGGCGCTCCAGCGGTTACACACGCGGGCCGCGGAGGCGGACTTGTTCGATGAGTGTCAGACAGGCTTTCGAGGGATGCGCTGCACGGCGGACTCAATCGCAGACGTGGTTTCTGCGCTCGAGCACGCCGTAGCGGCGCGGCAGGTCGCACTGCTGTTGCTGCTCGACGTGTCGAGTGCGTTTGACAACGTCCGCCGTGCGGTGATCCTCGCGAGGCTGGAAGAGGCAGGCGTGAACGGGCGCTTGTTGCGCTATGTGCAGGGCTTCCTCAACGCGCGCACTATTCGCGTGCGTGTAGGAGGGGCTCTCTCGCGCCCCCGTCCGGTGGATCTAGGCGTTCCGCAAGGATCGGTGTTGTCGCCGTTTCTATTCAATGTGGCGATGTCGGCGGTGCCGGGCTGTCTGCCCGCAGTCAACCGGCACCGTGTGTACATCTCCATGTATGCGGACGACATCGCACTGTGGTGCCTGGGGCCGCCGGGCGAGGCTCCCCGCGTCAGAGAGTGCCTTCAGGGGGCCCTTTGCGCGATAGACGCCCGGTTGCGTGATCTCGGTCTGGCGCTCTGCCCGGGCAAGTCCGCGGCCATGGCCTGCGGCGCTCGCAGGGGCTCCCGCCTTTCACCGCTAACGTTGGCTGGGATGCCGCTGCCGTGGAAAAGCTCCGTGCGGTACCTAGGCCTAGATATCGACCAGCGCCTCTCCTTCCGTCCCGCGGCGACCAGGGCATGCCAGCAGATGAAGAGGACCACCGCCGCCGTGCACAAGCTCACCGCCCGGGGCCAGGGGATTTCCCAGAAGGCTGCGCTGCGCCTCTACAACGCAGCAGCCGTGGGGGCGATTCTCTACGCACTGCCACTCGTGACGGTGCGCAAACCATCGTGGAGAGCACTGGAGGTGCAGCATCGCAAAGCGCTGCGAACCTGCCTTGGCCTGCCGAGTAACTCTCAATGCGAAGCGACACTCGCCGAGGCAGGCGCGTGGCCACTGCAGCTACAGGCCACACAGCGAGCGCTGCACCACATCGACCGCCTTCACCGCGCACCAGACGGCGGCGAACTCCTGCAGCGCCTTCGGAACTTCCCACGCTCTAGAATGGGTGCGGCGCTGCAGGAGTATGACCAGCTGACGCGTGCCACGCCCCCCTACGGCCTCTGCTCCCCCTGGCCCCTCACGACGGAGGTACAGCGCGAGATCATCGGCATCGCGGGAAAACGCAGCACACCACTCTGTGCGGTGCAACAGCTAGCCAGAGCCGTCATACACGAGCAACTAAGCGACCACCTGCTTGTTTTCACTGACGGCTCCGTGGCGAGAGAAAGCTGCTCGCTCGCCGCAGCGGCCACCATCCCTGCCCTGCAGTTGCACCGCCAGCAAAGAGTGACACACCTGGGCTCTTCGACCACGGCGGAACTACTGGGCCTTCGCCTGGGCCTTGACCTATTGCTCACCATGGCTCCGCCACCTCCCAGGTGTGCACTGCTGTGTGACTCCCGCGCCGCCCTCAGCCGCCTGCAGACTCCCGGCCGTGGCACACCGCTGCTGTGCGCGATACGCGAGCGCCTCGAGCACCTCGCAGAACGAAAGTGCAGCATTCGCGCGCAGTGGGTGCCCGGCCATTGCGGCATACACGGCAATGAGCAAGCCGATGAACTCGCCACCGCCGCACATCAACTCCCTCCCAGCGACGAACTTCTCGCTCTGGAGGACGTGCGCGCGGTAATCTATGACCACCTCCGTCAGCAACACCCGGACCCACGCATCGCGCGAGGAGAGCGCATCCCTGCTGTCGGCGCGCGCTCATTGTCGCGCCTACAGCGTGCAATGCTCATCCGAGTGCGCGTCGGCTGCGTGTGGCCCGGGGTAAGACGGGTGCGCCACGGACTATCGTCGAGCGACGTGTGTGGTGATTGCGGTGCAGTGGAGACATTGGAGCACATGCTGCTTCGCTGTACCGCATCCGCAGAGCCACGTCGCGAGATGCTCGCGGCTTATAGGGCGCTCGGAATCATCCCGGACAGCATCGAGACGCTCCTGTGGCCGCGAGGCAGTGCGCGCACCCGTGACAGGGCACTGGTGAGCCTCTGTGCGTTCATCGAGCGGGCGGGCTTGAAGCCTCGCTTGCTCTTCGCCAGGTAGTGCGTGCGTGACCTGAACGCTCCGTGTGTGCTACCTTGGACGTATGCTGCCGGGCGCCCCACCCCGGCAGCTGGTGCATTGCGTCGCGCGCGCGATCTGTCTGCGACAGGACGCTACGTGCGCGCGACTATGTGTATATAGTTTCTAAATAATTGCAGGGGCCGCTCGCGCGCTGGCATTCGTGGACAGTGCTCGGACACTTGCGCGCGAGCGATGCGAACTCGTTGACTGTCTTTACTCTGTAAATAATGTACAAAGCTCCCCTGTCCTTTCTTCCTATCGCTCCCCTCTCTACTTCCCCTTGCTATCCTCTCCCTATCCCCTTTTCCTTCCCGCCGGCCGCAGCTCAAGTGCTTCAGTTTTTTAGATAGCAGTTGCCGCGGCCGGCAACACTCTTTTTCTTCTTTTTGATTATTTAAAAAATAATAAATCAACCACTACCACCAGACCGAGAACCCCTTTCGAATTCGTTTCAACAACCATCGCGCGCACAGCAAATCTCTCCCCCACCTTCCCCTGTCCAAACACCTGCAACAGAAAAGTCGCGAATTCGACAAACTTAAAGTTTTCCTGCTCCAGAGCGGCTTCCACCGCAACCGCGAACGGGAGCAACGAGAATCATACTTTATATTTAAATTCAATGCCCTGCAGGCCAGTATAAATGAGAGCCCTGGTATTCTTTCTCCACTTCAAAGTTCAGTTACCCGTAAATTGCTTGCTCAAACACACCCAAAACGGCCAAGTCTAACTTACTGCAGGTGGCAGGTGGCCCAAAGGAATGTCAGCCTCCCCCACCATACACACAATGAAGGTCACACAATTCCTGCTTTTGTTGTCTGGGGCCATACCTATTACTGTGCTTCCTTCCATGTGCCGTCTTCTCTTTTTTTTTTTGCTCTCCGCACCTGCACTTTCTTTCACTCTCCGCCTGTACCTGCGTTTCACCCCACCCACCACTACAATTCCATTGTACTCCTCTGCGCACCTGTTTCTTTTTCCACTCTTTGCATATAGAACCTACCCCCATCGCTTGCATTCGCACTCCTGATGAATGCCAGCTTCTGGTCTAAAATGTTTCTTTAAATGAAGCGTACACTTCGCTCTCTCTCTCTCTCTCTCTCTCTATATATATATATATATATATATATATATATATATATATATAGGTTGGATATGCTTGAAAGAAAATAGTCGAGGAGAAGCACACTATACTTCTCTTGACGTTTCGACCGGGGACTGACCTTCGTCTGAAGAACCTGAGCGGCAGGCAATCTCTTAAATTATACGATCGCTATCAGCACCAATGAAAGTGAATCTATAAGAAAAAAACAGAATGGGGTGGAAATTGTGCAATTGGAAAGGCGCTAAAGACATGTGGTACACTCTAAAGGTGCAGAGTAATGCTGAGCGCACACATGCGAAAGTGCGCCGTATAAAAAAGAAAAAAAAAAGTGACCAGGCGAAGCTACATTCTATATGATAATGCTTGGCCTCAGATATGTACACATCTTGCAATAAAATGAACAAAAAAAAGCGAAAGAGGAATGATTCACATTGGCACGCTACCACAATACCTACGTCCTGTCTGGTTGCGCATAACGCATTCCATTAACGAATTAAAAGATACCAGTCACGTCCCCGTTATTCTCAAGTTTGTCGGAAAATGGGGCGATTAAGACAGACAAGTTAGCTTACCTACGCTTTGGTTTATACCTGATGAGACGGCTTTAAACTTCTGAAATAAATACGATTCTGTGACTTCTCGGTCGTAGTGTTTTTGAAGCCCAGATTCCAAGATGGTGGCTTTTAGGTTGTCAAATGAGTGAGGCGGTACATTTACATGCTTAGATATGGGCAGGTTAGGTAGACTTTATGGTTGTTAAAGCGCACTCTGAAAGACGGCGCAGTGTGGCTGGCAGACGGAACATTCTAGTAGATAAATTACGTTTTCACTGTCGCAAGTGAAGTTACCTCTCATCTGTACGCTGTAGCTGGAAGCAGTGCTAACAGCTTACTGCGACGTCCTCATCTGTAGGCAAAGTTCACAGCAAGATTTGCAGCGAGGTTTACAAGTTTACAGCGTGTTTACAGCCGACAGCGACGACGCTCGTTCAGCACGTTAGCACTAACGACCTTAGTTCAAGCCACGGTGCAAGATATAGGTGGGGACACAGCGGGCCGCGCCGGTTCCAGATGAAGTCGCCTAGTTCGTCTAAGACGCACGAAATGGCAGTTCGCTCAGTGACCTGTGAAGCTAGATCGGGGTGCCTTAAAACACGTAGGTACAAAAAGAAATTTAACAATGGAGATGACGCATATGCTGTATGTGGTAACTCCAGTGAAACAATTGCCCATATTATACTCGAATGTAATGGTATCCATCCGGAAGTTGATGCCGGCGCAATCACTGTTCCTGAAGCTCTATGGTTTAGAGATACCAGTGGCCGGGTGTATAAACCGGCGGTGGAAGCTAGCAAAAAACGACTGGAAGATTGGTGGCTTAAATGCGGAGAAGTGACATAATGTTAGTAATGTAGAAACAAAAGATTTAAGAAATAGAATGATGGTTTAGTTAACCAATCTAAATCAATAATAATAGTATAGGGAAAAAAATGGGCATGATAGTTGCTGCTCCCGCCCCGTTTCATAGGTGACGCTCCTATATTCCATCCATCCATCCATCCATCCATCCATCCATCCATCCATCCATCC
>JAJIZL010019660.1:26831-43418 GCA_023969395.1 Amblyomma maculatum | reverse complement strand
AAGAAAGAAAGAAAGAAAGAAAGAAAGAAAGAAAGAAAGAAAGAAAGCCACTTGGCCTTTTGTTCAGTGATAGGTTGTGCAGAAATGGGTGCGGCCCGCCTTGCTGCGTAAGCTTTCTTTTGTCTTTTCTACATTACATACTTGCCTATAAATCTGCTGCCGGCGCAAACAGATGCAACGAAAGCATAGATGGGTTTTCGAGTCATTCTGGAGAGCACCGCACCCCTTCTCCCCATCCACATACTGCCGCATCAGTGAGAGCGTGAAGACCCGAAAGCACTAAACGTTCTTGTGCAAACGCCATCTGATGCTATACCGAAGTCGCTTCAACTTTACTCTTTTTGTGCGCCGGTACATGACGCAAGGGTTGGTTTAATGATGCGTACCGCGGTTCGCTTTCTCTGCGTAACAGCTTGTGAATGGCGATGTGCTCGCCTGCCAAGTTTTACTGCTTATCGTATGGACAAGGGAGACTTGGCTCTTTTTCTATCCTTTTGTTTGCGTCGAGGCAGGTCATTCTAACGGCTGCATCGTGTCACTGAGGGACGGGGTTAAACCCAGAACTTTTGGCACGACTGAAATTACGACCCTAATAAAAAAACGTCACCCGAGCTTGACTTGGAGGACGATCCCTGTCCGGAAGGGTCAGCTCTGAGCCCGGATGAAGGATTAGACGAGCCGACGGAGGCGCAAAAAGCTGCCCGAGATTATCAGCTTCAGCATGGCTGGCCAATATCTGATGCCTTATTGCGCTATACGAATGCTTCCCAGTTTTCTATTTTGTGACGTCTATTCGACATTTGATTGTCCGGATTGCGTCTTTGTCCGCCAATACTTGGAACAATAGTCTTTCAACATAAAACTCTTGTTTTATTATTTTATTGAGAAACAAGCGGCAAACGTCACTATATGTTACACTACTTCCGAAAGATAACGTCTAGTGTTACTTTATGCAAGCAGCAATGCTGGTACAAATGTGAAAAATACACGACGTACTAGCGTTTCAAGAAAAGGCAGAAGCACAACGTACTATGTAATCAATCTTTTCTTGATTTTTTTTTCTTTTGTCTTTGCACGCACGCAGTTTTAAAATGGGAAGGAAAAAGTAAGGAAAAAAAAAAGATGTTCGGGGTGGGCTCTGATTTGAATGGGGGGATGAAAAGTGCTGAGAAAAAAAAAAAAAAAAAAAAAAAAAAAAAAGATACGCAGGAATCACCAAAGGAAGTGTTGCAAAATACAGACTTACGTTAATATTTGAAAATCCGCTCGCAGCTGCGGTTTCTCTCTCTAAAAAAAAAAAAAATACAACAATGACCGTTTGTTGTGTGCAGCCTTTTTTGGGGCTTTCTATAGCTATTTTCTCAGACTAGTCAGAAATTGTCAAAATAACAGTACGTGGACAGTCTTCGCGTACCCTGCCCTATGACAGCGCTCAAGTTTTGGGTATTAATTTGTATCGTGAAAATCTCTGTAATGACATTCAACATCTTGTTCAGTAAGTCCTGCCCATCCTTATTTAGATCTTTTGGGATGCCATATAAGATTAAGTTATTGCAACAAGATCTATCTTCCAGTCACAGAAAGCAAAGCGCAAAAAAAAAAAAAAAAAAACGACAAAGGAAGAGGTGAGGACAGGACAAACGTCCTTTGTCGGTTTCTTTTTTTTTTTTTTTTGCGATTTCCTTTTTGTGACGATGAACCAACACGCCCTAACATTTTCCCTTCCGAAAATAGTTTCCAGGTCATCACTTTTCTTAGCTGCGCCACAGTAAGAGCCAATGAATCAAGTTAAGCCCGTAACAAGTCGTACTTTTCTGGTGGTGGAACTCAAGCGGAGTCACACAAGAATCGAGGCTTTCGAAACGCTCGTCGACAGATTTCTGGAATGACTCTTGATCGGCTATGTCACGGGCTAATTGCTTCTGCCCTTCTAGCAGTTCAGATAGAATTTTGGCAATCCTTGTGTTACTAGCATCAACAACCGTGGTGTCTGCCTGTGAGGTGGAAGCTGTGGTCGCCGTGGATCTCGTAAGGCTACTGCAGGGTCGGGGTTAATTTCAACATCACCAGTCAATAAAAGGCGACTCAAGCAATACATAATTTGTGATGAACAGGAAGCAACCTCATGTGGGCAAAGGTGGTGGTAAAAACTTTTATACTCCGACAGATACAGTATAGGCGTGAGCCTATTCGCTTAGACGGCGGCCCGGAGTCCTCGGTCCTGTGCGACGTGTTCGGTCAGTCGGATTACACGTAGCAGAAAGTCAAGGTGTGAGCTCAACAGTATAGCCTCCCAAAAATATTCTATATCTGGTCACTTCCATATCATATGTACCAGATCCGTCTTATCCTAACATAGTTTGCATCTATTCGAGAACTGTTCCGGATACCACTGGTTAAGAGTAGCTGTATTCGGAAAAGTCTTTGTCTGTAAGCTCCTTCGGATGCTTTCTTCGCTCTTATTTAGTGTCCTATGTGCTGGTGAGTACTCTACGCTGTTTAGCCGATAGTACTCAGTAATCTATTTATAACTGGCTAACCTGTCCCTGTTCAGAGTGTGCTGAGGATCAGAGCCTACCCGGAAGGCGAGACCGCGGTCAAGCTTATGAGCTTCCTCATTTTCCTGAAGCTGGGAGTGGGCTGGTGCCTATATTAGCCGGATCAATATCTCATCCAGAAATGTTTCCAGTATTCTCTTTGCTTGTGGAGAGACCCTTCCCTTGAGAAAATTGCATCTGTTTTCTAATCACTTATAATTGTAGCAGCCATTGTCCCTGCTATCGCAAGAGCAATGGGCAGAGGAACAGCAGTAGATACCTATCGTCGGATCTAATATAGCGAAGGCCTTTGCGGTAACATACCAGCACGAATAAGACTATTTGTGTAAGCATCTTGGCCGTACTGCTGTCTCCTATCCGACTCCGTTTCATTAAATGAAAGTGTCCTTTTTATTGCGAGAAAAATGTCAACGCTATCTCAAAAGGCATTAAAAGACGTTGAAAGTATTTTAAGAATAGTTGTGCGAGGCCTCCATATAGCTGTTTTCTGATAGAGGGTGAAACAGCTTCCCATATAAGCTTGTGTCAAACATTTAACCTAAATTTCAAAATTTACCTGGAAAACGTATTCAGATATTTACTCATCAGCATATCTGGAGCATGGTTCCAAATAAATAGCATGGAACTTCTCAAAGGTGTTCCACGTGATGGCTTGGACATTTGTAGCACACTGTTAACAGTGTTTTGTGAACTGTAGCATGCTGCTGAAGATGGAGTGACAGTAATTTCATGAGGTCTAATGCTGGCCAAAATGATGTTATGCAGGGCATGCTGAGCCATGACATTAGGTACATATACATAAGGAAGTGGTCGCTCTCGACGGGGTGCCGACTACGTTCCCGTGATTCAGACGGGCCTGGGAGAGTGCGCATTAAAAAGGAAGGGAACGAACGCGAACAGTACACATGTAGCCCTTATTCAGTAGCTCCAACGGAGTGTGGAAGGTGTGCTATTTTTGATTAAGTACACTGTAAAAAAAGGGCACGGTGAGCTAGTTGGTACTTTTGTTTTGTTCAGAGGCTAATAAAAGCTTCAGAATCACATTGTCTATTCTTGGATTGCGTCTCATGAAAACTGCAACAAGTTAGGTATATAAGGCAGTAATCCTGCTGTTATAATGACGAATTATTTGACTCGCGTTGCAGGGTATCTGTGCAAGTCAGTCATGTCTACAGACAAACTCCCGGATAAATTTCTTTCCACTCTACCTTCTTTACCGCTTGTGACATGGGCCAGCTGCGAGACAACGTATGAGACCGCATCAGAGCGATTCATTGCATTATCAAAAAAGAGATAAAAAGAGTAAGTTGCGGACCTTCTCTTCCTTGTCCTCGCCCTGCGCAGCTACTGCCTGCCGTATGCCGCACTATATGAGGGGACGCTGGCCCCTCTCAGAGTACATCCCCGGGAAACAACAAAAAGGCATATCATCAAAGCATCCGAAATCCAAGCTGAATAAACGGCCTTAATATGCACGTTTGATCGCGGGCAGAGATAACGTAAGCCAGGCGCACACGATTGAGGATCTCTTTCCTTTATTACTCCTCCTGACTCGCGATGAAGCTGGCTAATGCATATCAGGCACGCAGCAACGCTCTGTTTGACGTCATTAAGCGCGTCATCTCAGCGGGCAGGGTGTTGTGCGTCGTGAATGCGTAGCCCTCCAAGCCCTATAGCTCTGTGCGTTTGCTTTGGACATCAGCGCCTCACCAAGTGCAATAGTGATTAAGCGCTATGATGCAAGAGGTGACGTCGACAGTTGTTGCAGACCAGGCATCGCTCCTGACGGTAGCATATATATCGAGGTCTGTCCTCGAGAAGTGAACGTGCGCCTGTTTATTATTTCTGGAGGGACGTCAAGCAGGTTAAGCGTGTGGTTATGTGATCGTGTGCCTAATTGCGTGCATTTCTCCTTTCATCCAACTCAGTATCCTGTGGGGCTTCGTTAGCTCAAACAAAATTTTTACTGGACATTTACAGATGCAGTATGGTTAAATCAATTCTGCATCAGTTGCTTTCGTAAATCGTTCACACGCTTTACACTGAAAAATAAATTTGACGAGAACCACGCTGATACGTCCCGTCCAGCAAGACAACTTGCAGAGTTTGGTCACCCACAGAGGCACCATCTTATTTATTTAGAGTAGAAATGAGAAGGAGGGAGGGGGGCGGGGGGGGGGGGGGGGAAAACCTATGATGAATCATGGTGCCAAAGATGAAGGGTTATCCGCTGGCATCATTTTTCTTCTCTTCTGTGAAGTAGCCAGAAAGGAGCGATGACCTTGTAACTACACAACAGGAAGGTTGCCTAATGTCCGGTTGACATTGTTTGTGGTCGTCTGTAATATGTAATTGGTTTCGGTCTCCAGGATGCACATTTCTTCGAAATTTATTCTGGGGTCAGAATCTTTTGAATGCTCAGCTACAGGGTTGCGTTCCTTTGAGGAGTTTCATACATCATTCTTGTATTGCTGAATACTTTCCTTTGGGTTTTTTGTTTTGCTAATGTAGCTAGCGTCACAGTAGGTGCAGGAAATTTTGTAAACAATACCTTGAGCTTTTCTCTCTTGGCGGTCGATCTTTGGGAAAAGGTAGCGCGCTCCCCGAAGTGTTTGAAGGCTTGTGCGCCACTGGGATTGCTTCTTTTTCTAGCATATGGGCGATGGTTTCGCTGGCGCCACGGACGTAGGGAATAGTGACGTACTTTTGAGCCGTAGTTGCTTGCTTTGGTTATTTTCTTCCCTGGGCCTGTCGTTGCATTTTCAGAGGCGAATGAGTTTCCACATAAAAAGTTTAGGGTAGCCGTTCATGGCTAGTTCTTTGAATATCAAGCACTTTTCTTTTCCTTCGTCGGGTTCTGCGCTGCAATGTGTCTCGACTCTTCGTAGTAATAAGGCCCTCAGAACTGATGTCGCATGGCTTGTCGGGTGGTCTGAAGTGAAGTGCGAATATCGGGCTGTGTGGGTAGGTTTGAGGTAGATGGAGAATTGCAGACGGTTGTTTTCTCGGGTCATCAGAACGTCGAAAAACGGCAGTGTGCCTCGATTCTCCACTTCTAGGGTAAACTGAATAACCGGTTATATAGAATTTAGATGAGAGAGGAAATTTCGGACTTTGGATTTCTTAATGATTGAGAAACAGTCATCGACATATGTCAGAAAAGCCTTCGGTGGTGTGTGGAGAGAGCTGAGAGCTTATTCTTCGGTGTGTTGCATGGTTGGATTCGTCATAGCGACGACCAGATATAGAGGCACCCATTGGTGTCCCCTTAACTTATCTGTAGAGTTGTCCTTTGAACGAGAAGTATGTGTTTGATAAGCACAGTTCAGAAACTATACTTACAGACACCCGAATCCCTGGTTCACTCTATTGTACGAAACAGGGACAACGGGGACACAAATGGACGGGAAGCAAAGCAAGTTAGCACTTATAAAAGTCGTTTCGGAGGCACCTCAAATGGTGCGGGTAATTCTGAATATTAACGGATCTTTCAAGTCTGTGGCCTATTACTAATGTCGCGGAGAGCGATCGGCTTCGTCGGCATATATGGCGCAGCGGACTTGCCTATAGGTCAAGTCCGCCTATAAGGTTTACTAGCCTCTCTAAAATTAGCTGATAATATACCACTCCAGAGGTCTTCCAATGCTCGCCGCAGGTGTTCACCTATCGGCCACGCCTAATAAGCACCCGAAAAGAAAAAAAAAAACAGAAACATTTGTCTTGGCGGGGACCCTTAAAGAAGGTGAGCTGCTAGAGATCATCGGAAATTATTACAGATAAAACATTTTTCTTGCGGGCCACATACAAAAAGAAAATGGTCTACGAGTAGTTCGTTCATGCATGTGCCGAAAAAACTGAATGCAGGTCGTTAATTATAAGTATCTAAATGCAACAATTAAAGACATTTAAATTGGGCCAATCTCGTCTGTACCGCTAGCGTCGCCGCTTCTAGGAATCTTACTTTCTATGCCACAAGATAATCTTTGGCGGCAACCCGTAAAATTAGCATATATATGAGACTTAAATATGAATATGCGAGGATATCATGGAATCCATTTGTGAAAAAATGATGCATAGAAAGGCAATTATTTTAATCTTCAACAGCTATAAAAGGCGTGTTTCAGCGTCCGAACTGATGGCCGCAAACAGTATTCTACCTTTGGTGAAATTGCCTAGCTAAATGTTTTCTTTTTCTGCAGTATTACCGACAGCATTTGAATTTCAGCGGTGGTTAGCAATTTATTTCAACCTGCGCCGGTACTTAAACCGACATACTATGTCTTCCATGACCACAGCCTAAAGCGGTACGGCGCCCGCGCAGTTTTTCAGAATTACTTTTTCTATTACGCAGACATGCCTTTGTTCGCACTGTTACTCGTCGGAAAAGTTCACCAGCTCACATCTTTCTCGCGCATTGGTGCCGATTTCCAAGAGCTAGCTCTTTCCCACGAGAGTTTTTATGTCCTTGTTTCTGTACCTGCTGCCCGGGCTGTCAACAGCTCTCCGTGGACACTGGTCGCCACAGACAACGCAACCCCTGCGCAGCAGAGCCCAGCACCCGACTAACTGGCGGTAACAATAATGTTTCAACGCACATGCTCACACAACAATCCAGGCGGCTTCAGGTACTGATACAGCGCTGACCCTTTGGCGCTCCACCCTACCGCCACCTATATATACCAGAGGAGACTAAATACTTCCCCAACTCATCAATGTTGGCCCTTGAACTGTTTTTTAGAACACTACGCGGGAAGCGTTGGGTCGTTTCCCGATCCAACCTTATTTTCGCCGAAGCTGGCTTCCTAGCAGCAAATATAGAAATGAGGAGAAGCAGAACCGGCTGCCGTTAGGGTGCATACCCCGTTCTCACTCGCCTCCTTAAGTTTGTGCAGTATCTTTCTTTCTTAAATCCCTTATTCAGAACCACAGGACAAACTTGCAGATTTACATTCACGTCATTTCCACTCAAAGGCAGTGGCGAGGTGCTAACAAGGCAAGCCTGCCTCTGATACCCTTACTTAAAACGGAAACTTAGCAGCCTACAAGGAGAGAAAAATTAAAGGTGAATATCGCTACTACAGGTCATTTTCACATGCTACTAGAACATCGAAGGAGATTGCGTGCTACGTTTAAAGAAGAAGTAGCTACGAGTGTGGAAAATAAATGTTTAAGTGTAGGCTCTAGTGTAAGAACAAAGAGTATTGATAAGAGCGAATTAAGCGTGCCACATAAACAGACCGGTGGTAATGTTGGCTCGCACCCTCATGAAGCGCTGCCAAAAACGGCGATGAAGCTTCACGATAGCCGCAAACTGAGGAAAGAGCTTCGAAGAGCCAACGCATTAAAGGAAAGATTTGATTGCATTATTATAACTTTCGAATTAGAGCCCCTTGAGCACCTCTACAGCACAAGGACAAAAAGAAATCAAATGAAAAGTAAAATTGTAAGGACAATTATAAGATACTTTGTAATGTGAACGTTGAGCGACGTTAAGCGTCTCTGCGGTATAATTGAGGCAAAGGATTGGCGAGATGCTTTTATGTATGTATGTGCAGTTACAAAAGCACGTTTTATTTTAAGGGTCATCGGCGGGCCAGATATTAACCTCAGGTGCGGTGCTCGCTTCTTCTCCTGTTGCTGTTTCGCTTCTCCTTCTTCACACACCTGGCAAACTTTATTCGTAACGGCACATATCTCCACAAATACACAACATTGCCTGACACAATGCCACACATCCTTTCAGTTCTTTGCCTACCACCACCACTGTTGGCTACTTGGCTCACCTCCTTGGACTTCCTCTTTCAAACTGCTCTCGACACCGTCAAGACCCGGCCTTGTTGTCCTTGAGATTTGCAGACAACCATAGAGGAGTCACGCGCTGGAACCAGTGCTTTTGTTGCGCTCCGCTGACGTTCGCAGGCAGCCTTAGAGGAGTTGAACCGGAGCAAATCGTGCCTGACCATGCCTAATCGAGCTTCCGTTCAGTAATCTAGGTTATCTCCATGACTCTAACAAAGCTTAGCAACACAACATAACCAAGTATAACAAAGCTTTCGCTCGTATAACCGGGCTTAGGCATGCTAAGCCGCAGCCATATTTTTTTCTCAAACCAAAGATAATTTCTCAGAAAAATAGAAGATCCAGGAGCAAGCGGCGTAGAGTGAGAGGCTTTTCTTGCTCTTCCTCCGAGAAATTCTGCTTGGTCCGTGACTCTTTCATAGCCCCGGACCACATTCCTAACCCCATATATTTTCTTTTAATAACAAAGTTGTTCCTTCCTTCGTGGCTTCAGACTCTGTGTGGCTCGGTTACATCGACAACAAAAGCGCTGCTCAAGCGCTGAACGGCTTGTACGAGATTAGCTCTAAAACAAAGCTTCCGCTTGATACCAGGCGTCATCGCCAGCATCGCCATATTTAATAAAGTTGGGGAAAGGGGGAAGGAGGACGCCTGATAATTTGAAATAAAATTTTATGGCTACGAAGTCACATTTTTTCTCCCCCCCCCCCCCCCCCCCTAAAAAAGGTAAACAAACAGGAAAGGCCCAGCTGTTGGTTTTATCAGTGATCCAACTCGAATCGAATTATCCTGAATAGCAGTAATGTCAAAATCCGATAACCGCAGGAGAGCACCCGCATATGCCAGCTTGTGCGACTATGCTTCAACCGACATATTAGACTGCCAAAATTACAACGTCCAGAAATGAGCTGACGCATTCTGTACCAGCATGGTGTACAAACGCTTCCTTCCTATCGACGAAGTGATAGAGGCGACAAAACCACCGGAACAAAATTAAAAGCCGGCAAATGCAGATCAGCCTTTTGTTTTTCAAACTTGCCCTCCCAGCGCAGTCATCATGCCGCAGGGCTATGAAGGCAGTGTTCCGATTAGTAGATTCCCCATAAACAGCCTAATAGTCACGCATGGGGCAGTCTGAAATGCACTTCCGCACTAAGTAGTAAAGAAAGGAAAGGTTTAGATCTAAGCAACTCCTCACTGCAACGTTCATTTGACGCTCTAACACTAATGACGACACTGGCGATACTGATGATCTCCTGACAGTGCTCCGAACTCTCCGCACGCAGCATCCTGCGCATGTCCGAGGGAAAGTTTCATTAAATACCTATATAAATCTTAGCATCACAACAGAGGGTGCTCACAGGAGCGATCTAATTGCTGTTGCAGCTGGCGGAATCTGTACAGCGCCACTCTGAGCAAAGAGAAAGGTCTCTCCGGGCCACTAGCTGTCCGAAACACACCGTCCTCTCCCCGCGGAACCACTAATGAACCGTCGTGACTAATTCGTTCCTTTTGTCCACAAGGGCGCGCCTTCAAACTGCTCCCTTTCTTCCCTCCCACCTCGTAAAACCCGCGATGAGCCTTCTTATTCTCTATACTCTCCTTCCTAGGGCAGCAAGCGGGGAGAGTCATTCTCCACGGAGAGTGTGGCTGTCTGTGGCGTCCGAAGCGCGAGGGTCGTTGGGTGCGGCCTCCGCCTCGAATGCACTTGTACACGAGTAATGTTAGAAGAGTTCTACTCGGAGAATTCCGTGCAGTACAAGCGGTGCTCGGTGCCTTGATTCTAAGCTTTCGAATATATTATAGTAATGTTCCCTAGCAGCTTACGACATTTTCGGGTGCGACATGTTCTAGATCAACGTGACCATTCATTGCGCTTGAAAGTTGGAGTTAGTATTGTTGGAAAATATCAACTATAAGGCCTTATAATCGACTACGAGAGTTTATAATCGGATTATTCTTTTTTCTAGATTTCGTGCCACCGCTTCCATCAGCCACACCAACTCGCTGACGACTCGCTGATGTTGGCGTTAACGAGGGTGTTGCGCAAGGAAACAAATTAGGTGTAAGGAAGACGAAGATCACTAAGCGCCGTGGTATCTCCATCACCATCGCTTGTCTCCGCGTGCCCTTCCCTTTCGCTTTCGCGCTGAAGTTGTGGTCGGTAGCTGGTGGGTGTACTCTGCTTCATCTGAAGTACTGCCAGCGTTAGCCGTCGCATCGAGACAATAGATCCTCTCTTCACTTGGTGGAAGTGCGGGGTACACATCTCGACGAGTAATTCTATTGAGGCGCGGCGATAGTCCACGCAAAGGCGTATTGATCCATTCTTCGTCTTTACTATAGGACCTCAGGTGATGACCATGGACTACAAACTTTTCCTATGACACCGCTTTGCAGCGTGTCGTCGACTTGTTCGGCGATAACACAGCGCTCGGTAGGGGACACACGATACAGCCGCTGGTAGAGAAGGTGACGAGCGCCAGTGTCAATGGGATGGGAAACGGGCGTCATGCGGTCCAAGGAAGGCTGTGGGGTGTCAAACGAGGAGCGTAATTGATTTAGAACGTGAAAAAGGTACTCGCAGCGGCGCGCGGTTCTAGATTGCTGCAAAGAGCACGATGAAAAAGGTCCCGCTGCAGCGGATCGGAAGCCGTACGGGCGGGATTCAAAGCTTCAAATTGGCAATAAGGGAATGAGACGATATTATCGAAATCGAGCAGTAGGTCGACGAGTTCAATGCGGCCAAGACACACCCCTTGAATCAGCGTAGTGGGTAAGGCGAGAGGATTGGCCACCAGAAATGTGTTGACGCCGTTGGCCATGACAGGAACAGCAAACGGCAACGGTAAGTGGGGGCGGCGGCGGCAGGCGCCGTCAGAGAGCAAAAAAAGTACTGATGCGTCGGAGGCAGAACAGGCAGATAGGGGAATAAGAACAGCGATAAGGAAGAAATGGTGTCTCAGCGCCCGTCCTATGTATTTCTCACTGTGTCCGTGTCTTTATTGCAACGTTGGATAACTTGTTACTAAACCATGCTTCACCGACTAGTCCAGCAACGTGGTTTTCTAAGTGCAGCACTGCGTTCAGAGAGCTCCACTTGAGCACCAGCGCCGTCAATGACAGCACGATACTGGGATAGGAAATCCCAGCCGAGAATAACGTCATATGAACAGGTGGGGAGGACGACGAAATCGATTAAGTAAAAGGCACCAGCAATGACGATGCGAGCAGTGCAGAGAGCTGTCGACTGTATGTTGTGAGCGGATGGCGGTTCGAAGAGATAATCCCGCGAAATGCGTAGTTACCTTCCGGAGAGAGCAGTTCAGTTTGTTTCTTATGACAGATATGGCGGCACACGTGTGGACGAGTACAAGAGCATCGATGCTCTCCACGGAAACAGTTATCAAATTCGTTGGCGTGGCAAAAAAACGAGGGCTTAGATCGTTCGACGAAAACGCAGTTCTTGCCTCCGGAACCTCGATCACTAGTTTCCCTGCGACATTGCCGAACGACGCTGCGTTGGAGACACCGAACGGTAACGCAGAGATGGAGAGCGGTGACAAACAGACGGGCATTATTCGGAATCGAGGGGTACGGAAGTCAACGGTCGGGTAAAATGTTAAGCGTAAACTCGATGATCGGCTTCGTCAAAAGAGGACACAACGCGGTGGCGGCAATGAGGCATCACGTGTCCAGCGATACCACAGGCGCAGAAAATAGACAAGTTGTCCAGTGTGCGCCATGGCTGGAAACGTTTGGGGCGCGGCTGGACAGCAAGAGCGGGAATGACTTCGAAAAGGAGCAAACACTGGCGACGGCTGTTCTATGTCGACGTAAGTAAGCAGCGCAGGTATAACAGGCGCAGCAACTGGAGGTAGGTGACAAATTGACGGCATGGCCTCGGACACTTACTCCCGAATCATGTGCTGAAGTGTCGATGCCAGATTCGATGGCGGGCTCAGAACAGACAGCTGCCGAGCGACCTCCTCACGAACAAACTGCTTGATATGGACCAGTAGAGGACTGCTGGCTTCCATTGTCGATTTGATGCTGGTGCGAGCCTCAGCCTGTGCTGAGGGAAACCGGGACAAGACGAACTGTTAATGCGGCCACAAAGGCAATAAAAATGGGATAAGACGTGCACTCTTTGAAAGGTAATATTATAATAAACTAGTAATAGTATTTATTACCGCAAGCTCTTAGTGCAGTTCAATGAGGTTAGGGCTGTGATTTTTTTCCTTTAAGACGTCCAATTATCTATACTGCTCAATACCGATAAGCAGGGAGATCATGGTCGAAACTGGCTGCTGCGGCTGTGGAGAAAGAGAATAGGGAATAGAAGTTGTTAATCAAGTATCAAAGATTAGAGAATATTGTAATCAACGTCGTGTAACTGCTTTTTTATGCTGCCAAATGTCTAAGGAAGGATGCGTGAGTCGAGTCGAATAGATGACACAGAAAATGGTATTATGCCTTTTCTTATTTCATCACTGTCGTCAGTTTTATTCGGATGCAGCATCCAGTAAAATATGTTAGTTGTTCTCGCCTTTTTTTTCCTCGTCATTCGTTCAGCACTGCTCAACATTTTGCACCGTCTGTTTTGAAGACGTATGCGCAGCGTGCACTTACAGCTGCACACATAAAAACCCTCTAGTGTCTTTTAACAGAGTATACTGTGGGGCCAGTTGGTCAGACATAGTTCAACGAAAAACGTAGCGTTAAGACAGGACTGGAGAGATGAGGACACGACAGAGCTAGCTCTGCCCTGTCCTCATATCTCTAGTCCTGTCTTAAGGCTACGTTTTTCATTGAACTCTCTAGTGTCGTCCATGATACATTCGTGGAGGACTTCAGTGCGATTTTGCTACGAGTGCAAAGGCACGGCAGAAAATTCGATAAGCGGTACTCGTAGGCGCCGTATTTTGCTACGAGTGTAAGGACACGAAAAGAAATTCAATAAGCCGGACGCGTAGGCACCTTACTAGTCGTATTTCTTTTCATCGCTGTTTACACAGGCCAGCACAGGTTTCGCGCTATTTTTAACGTTTCGGCGCGCACGGATGTAGTACTATCGCTTTATTATTAATCCAGTTTCAGCCCCTCAAAGGTTTGTTCATCGAATCATGCATCACTGCTTTGATGAATACTTCGCGCCAGAAAAGATGACGCGTGCGCATACTACAGCTTTTAATATCGCCTCAGTTAGCACTAACGCTAGCCCTATAGAGCTGCTACTATATTTCGGCGACAACATTTTAAGCCCCTCAGATTTTAAGTTCATCTGTTAAGCCAAGCTACAGACCACGGCGAAAAAGAAGGCAGTATTCCATAAACTTAAACTTCTAGTTTCGCACCTGTTAATAAAAGATCAGGCACACATAGCAAGCTAGAGACAAAGACTGACGAAAATGGTGCAGGTGAGGAACGTAAAACGGTCCATGTCTTCAGGAGTATAGTATGTTTCCCTGTAAGGTTCAGCGTTGTGAACTATTCAAGAAGCTCCCCGTTCTGACTACTTTACAGACCCCAGAGTTTGAGCGTTGGATTCGGCGTCATCAAAAGGCGAGTTAGACAAACAGACAGAACAGAGCGTAGCCGGAAAACAAGGGCCAATAAAATAAAAAGAAAAAAAGAAGAGGAGCCAAACATCGAAGGTTCCGCATTTCTCATCGAAAGAAATCATCCACAGGGTTAGAAATCACTCGCTGATCAAAGACGAGGCTGGAGCTATGGAACAGAAGCACGGCGTTCGATACCACTGCTGTCGAAGAGGTTCCGTTCTCGAATGAGAAATCCATCAAAATACTCAAAAAATTGCTACCCCTGACGAGCAGTTCCATCCGCGAGTTTTCCTTTGCGAGCAGTCGTCGCCTTCCGCGTCATCGCCTACACAGCTGCTCTCATCTGTGCTCTTTTTTCCTCCATTTTCGTCCTCTCTCGCTGAGGATATAACACCGTGGATTCTATATACCCGTATTTACTGAAAACAAAACAAAAAAAGAACGAAGGTTGTGCTTGCGTATTAAGGTTTGATTTGAGACTTTTTTTATTTTCGGATCTTTAGAAAACACTCTTTTTCATAAATCATTATTTTTTCTTCAAGCCCACTTCTCGATCTACTTTCTCCTTTCACCTCGATGATGAGTATGCTTGAAGGCAGTGCTTGTCTAGCATCGTACTATATATATACTTCTTTTTTTGAAGAAGAAGAAGAAGAAGAAGAAACCGCACGTACGCTCTCACCTACAAGCAACAACGTAGAAGAATGTGAGCAGGAACCGAAGATGTGAAAGAGAGCGTCGATGCTCCAACAAAAGGCCTTTATGGAGTAGGACAGTGAAGAGACCGCCACATGATTTGAGGACAAATGGATCTACAGCCGAAGTCGCAACGGAGGCGAGCTTTAGAACTCGGCTCGCGGAAGCAGGAGGTGAGATGGAAGTCTGGAGGTTGAGACTGGGCGGGATTGTATACAAAACGTACGATGTGCCCCGTCGGAGGCTCACATAAACTCCAGCAACAAACTTCTAATGGCAAAAATAATATTGTTGCGCTCTCTTTAAATCAAACCTACTATGGTACTGAATACAGTCAATAAAGAGGTCTTAGTCTGCTTATTAATAACTAGGTAAAGATTAATGTGATGTGCGAACCATTCCAAAAATGAACAAGTTAAATCATGGAAAGAATGAAACGGAAATCACGGCGCGTTGAGAGGAGACAACAATGAAACGATGGCATCGCTTGCTTCCCTCGTCTCTCCGCCATGTTTTCTGCAACTTTTATGATTCGCGAACATACCCGACTCTATAGACTATTATACTAATTCCGAAATTCTAGTTCAGGGAATATTGTCCTGTTCACCACTAAAAGGGGCTCGATATTGCAACTGCGACTTATGGTACGCACTCTTTGAAGCGGCAGATTTACCACAAGGGGTAAGCCAGGAGATCACCGTGTGTGTCACAATGACCTTCAAGGTTTAGCCAAAGTCAAACCTTAAGTTACACTACAGGGGACAAAGAAAAAGTCAAAGGATCCGTGCATAGCCACTGAGCGCGACTTGTCGTGTAGGCGCTGTAGCCGTGACGTCACGTCGCCAACCGCATGTGAAACGGAGTAGCGGAGTCGAGCATTGTAGGCAGCTGGGGTTGCCACACAAAGGAGTCAAAAAGGTTGAAAGTCCAAAGAAACAGCAATAGTTAAACAAGCCGACAAACAAATAAATCATTGTCAGGCGTAGCCACGTGAAGCTACCGCTTCTCACCCCATACAACCGGAGCTAAACCACAGCTAATTTTTTTTTTCTAGAATTAAGCTGACACAGAACCACTATCAGTATAATAATCATCATCAGCCGGATTAGAAAAAAATACAGGACGGTTAAGTGATATCCGATCATACAACGTTTGCTCAAACAAATGCAATATCAATCCTATTTTAGAACAAAATATTGTGGTGTCCCCAGGTCACACAATTTCACGACTGCGTATCGTTTTCATTGGTGTACACATTTTCATTACAGTTTATGTGCCCCACCCCTTGTATATGTCTGTCCGCTTTTTTTTCTCTCCTGCCGTGTGACATTAATAAATAACCCTTCTGTTGGACAAGCTAATGTACAGGACATACATAAAAATAATTTATCTTACTCAAGCTTACCGGCTCAATTTCATAAAATCAGGCAACCCGTTTTCGTTTCTAACGCTCGCTCGCTAATGTTTGATTTTCTAGAGCCCTCAAGCTTCTACCGCGAAGGTCATAACTAGCACTACTTGTTATATTATTCCTTCTTCAAAACCATTCGCGAGCTGCTTCTCACAACTCAAGAACACCTGCCAAATACACTATAGCTCTTAATCGTTCGCAGTGTGCTGTTTCCCCAATGAGTGTCGTCCTGGAACTTCCGTGAACATTCATTGTGAATCTACGGACTCACCTCACTATTTTGTCGTAACCTCTTGTTCCTTCGCCAAACCGTGCAACGTTTATTCTTCTCCGTGTTAAATCGGACGCTTTTCATTCAAGTCACCTAACTAGCAGGGCTGCGTGTACATATATCAGTATCGCCTGTGTGCAAGTTTGGCTTATGTACAGGATTCAGATCATACGTGAAAGAAAAAAAAAGAAAAGCGTCGCATAAGTATGATCATCTATAGCTAACTTTCGACAGATTTGATTTGATTGATTGATTGATTGATTGATTGATTGATTGATTGATTGATTG
>JAJIZL010019660.1:14101-26821 GCA_023969395.1 Amblyomma maculatum | reverse complement strand
TTGATTGATTGATTGATTGATTGATTGATTGATTGATTGATTGATTGCAGTCTTCTCAAACCTGGTCCATTTTAATGAATGCCTCGGACAAATAGACCTTATTCACCTCTGTGGCGTACCGCTATAACCATGACACAAAGCGGAACAAGGCCAGCACAGAATGAGAAAGTGTCTGAGACATCATTCCCGATTGCGTTGTGCACTGAGCGTCGTCAAGCTCGCGTCCCCCCAGGGCTCGACGCGGTGCAAGGTTCGGCTCAACTACGGGCACGCTTTCATATGAGCTCGACGTTTTCGTAAACAGGCCGTTCGTCAGAGCCACTGCAGGGACCTCGGCGTCGACCACCTACCTCAGGCGGCGCCGTCCACCAGTGTTTGTTTTTCTGCTCCTTGTGGCACGTCTTCTTGATGCTGGCTCCCAAGAAGAAGCTTCTATTGTTTATTCATTCCTTTTCTTGTCAGTTACGTACCGTTCACTACTTGTAATAACGATGATAAGATGACAGCAAAATCTTTTACTTATGGATCGGAGATGGTTACTGTCAGCGAAGAGTACTATTCATCGAGTGCATTATCACGAAGTGCTTGCCCTCACCTGATTCTATAACGCTGGGTTTATTCTAGCAGATAGGCTTTTCCTTCGTCAGGTGCGTCCTGTATTCGCGATAGCACTGCGCGTCAAACGTCGACCCGAATTTCTTCGCGACTCCATCAACACGCTACTGATGCTGACACTCCCCACTTCCCCAAGGCACTTTCTCATTCCGAAAATTGCCTCCGCTTTCTATCGTCCGTTAGCTTTCTGTCAGCTTCCAGGGGTTCAACAGATAAACATTTTAGGTGTACTTTTTTAAAGACACAGTGCGTTTAACACTTAAGCGTGGCATGCATACATGTGCGCTGGTAATCCATTACTCTTGTGTCTTCCATTTGCAAGAATTATGATCGGCGCGAGCAAGCTAAGCTGCTGAAAATCCCTTATATTGATTAATTCGCACAGTGCATTGAGGTGTCACGGAAGTGGTTACTTTACTTCTTTCCATACGTTAGCTTCACCTGGGGTGAAGTCCGCAGGAGGGTGGTATTTAACTCAAGAAAATGATCAGTATGAGAGTAATAGGTACCAAATTAACCGATTAATGCTACAGAATTTTACGTTTCGTCACGCCGAAACCCTGTTGATGTATGTCAGGAAATTCCTCAGTTGGTCGAGAGGGGTCACTTGCTCTCATGACGTAACACACCTCGCCTACAAATCAGCGTTCATATAGGCCACGTGATCAAGCTCTCGACCAATAAGGAAATTTCGTAGCCGAGCTGGCAGGTGTTCTGGCAGGCAGGCGCGGGATGTGGCAGTATTATTCAGTGTTCTGAAGGCATGCAGGGAGTCGCGAGTTCAGCAAAGGGAATTACGCAGTGCATGTGGAAGAGAAAAGCACTTCCATGCATAGCAACAGGTGAGATAGCATTATCAGTCTGCTGCCATTGGCGCTACCTGCACATCCCATGACAGTTTACTACAAGGTTGGACATGTTTACTCGCATATATTCGGGCCATATTTCTTGCTGCATAAGAATGGTGGTCAACTGCGACTCTGGCATGACAAAGCTGTTTTGCTTGCCTATATATCACAGAATGATCCCGCAGTGATGCTACAATGTTGTGTCACCTGTGGCTAGGAGTGGCATTTACAAACGTCTATTCCCATCTCATCTTAATGGCAGACTCTTCAACGTGTGAGCAGTGTGGATGTGTTGAAACGATTGCGCACATACTTTGTGACTGCCTTCAGTTTGAGCGCGAGCATGCCTTCTTGCCTGCTACACTCCGCCGCTTGGACTCTCGCACTAAGGTTTCTGGGCCCTTGAATGGCGCCTTCATCAGAAAAGACTCGGGGTTGATTTCAAGACTTTAAGTGTACGCTCTCTACCCCCTTTTACTGTAGATTTCTGGCATGTGACAGACACCTTACCTTGTCGCTCTTTTCTTTCCTTTTTCTCCCTTTGTTCCTCTTTCCGCGTGTAAGGTAGCGTACTCTCCTAGTTAACCTCCCTGCCTTCTATTGTACTCTCTCTCTCTCTCTCTCATCAGTTGGCTACCAAAATGTTGCGACTTGTAAGACTGCCTATAACCGCCTTTCAACCATTTGCTCTTTAATGCAGCAGCCAGCTACTCTGCGATCGACTGACCAGACATGACAGGAGCTGGAGCATTGTAGCTAGTACCGTCATAGTAGTTCAGATTAAGGGATCACTTGAGGCGTAACTTGGATCAGCCTATCTGTGCTGTGCACCTGCGCTGGAGCTTAACGTACGTCGTCAGGCCGGTCAGTATGTGCATGATACAGCCAAGTAGCGCTATAATAAGAATAACCGCAGAGCGTCAGGCGTCATTGTCTTTCAAAAGGAAAACAAAAAGTAAACATTCCATAATAAGCATTTCGCGGTTACTCAAGTCACAACTGTGTGCCATTTGTTGCGAAAGACGCCCGCACTGTGAGTGAAGTGTTGTTTTTTAGCCCCTCATTGCAGTAACTTCTCCTTGTTTGCGGGAAATTTGCCTATTCGTTTTGCTCTGATGATGAGACAAAATGTAATCGGTCAGCTGTGCACATAATCTCGATGAGGTGGCACGGAAAGAGCCAAGAAAAATGATTTCATCTCCAAATAATTCGCGTCATTTCCCTAATTTGCCTAATATCCCTCTGCTTAGAAATATCGGCTCAGTTAAGTGCTCCTGTTATCGACGGATGTCACGCTCAAGTTCAGTGCATGTTTAGTTTCCTCCTAACCGGCCTCTCCTAACTTGAACATCCCTAACGTGCAGGGCTTGTTTCTGGAATACGTTTCTCAGTCATCAGCACTCCGGACTCATTCCCTAAGGGTGCACTCGCGAGCATTGTCGTTATATTGATGAAACGGTATAAAGGCGTCAGAGTTCAAAAATTAAAAAACAAAAAAACGTCCGCTGGGAGAAGCTCTGGCGCGTGCAGCATGCAAATGACCAACGTCCTCCGTTTAAATTTATGAGCACAGCCTGGGCATCTGTCACGTACATTCTTTTTTGCCGGCATCGCGGAAGAGGAATGCCAGAACTTGTTAGCAAGAAAATACAAATAACAAAAGAAAACAAAAGGAAAGTCGAGGGGCTGAAATGGACAGTTCTCTAACAAAAGGGAATGGGAAATAAATTTGCTTGCATTGAAATTCTTCGGGAACGGACAGCTCCCCTCATTTGTTAATGTATCCTAAAGCATTCCTTTCCAGTCCGTCAAAAGCGCCGGTGATCATCTAGGGGGGATGAGGAGTGTGCAAGAACGGGCACTATCTTCTGAAGCACCGTTACTGCCAAATGCCTCCGGGTACGCAGACAGTACGATATCATGTTCTGCTTTTTTTTATTTGTTACAAAATTTAGAAATAGATGCAGGGAAAAGGAAAGCACTAAGTAAAATGCAATGTACGAGCTTAAAAATGGCAGTGCTCCTATAGCTGCATATTTATAGATGAACAGTTGCATCAATGGTGCCATAATTTTGACACAAATGCAAATTTCTGTCCCATGGTTTCTGTCCAAAAGCAATTAACGGACCGAATACGGCAGCTTGTGACAAACCTTTACAACAACCTGTACACAATTTTTTTTTTGTCTCGCATGTCGCGGCTTCTAATGGTGTCAGAACTATCAAAATGATTTGCGATAGCGCTTGCTGTGCCATTCGCATCTAACTTATTATATACGTTCGATCATTGTGAATGTACGGAAATTGCGGGATTTCTTTATCTCTGAATTTGCGGCCAGCCATCGCAGATTCCAAACTACGTTCACTCATTGCTGCATCACACAACTACCACATTAGTTAACTGGGCATCTTTCATAGAATCAGCATGTGCGGTAATGACAAGCAGAATGAACAATGAGTTACGAAGAACAATGAAGAAAGCGAACGCTGCCAGTGCTGCGATCATTGTCTATCACTTACCATCACTGAGGGACACGCACCTGAGGAACACGTCTTGGAAACATCGCAGAACGTATAGCACGTACGCATGCGCTCCTGCGGTCGCTTTGTCTACTCGACCATCATTAATTCGGACTATGGCGCGTGGTCCAGCCCTATGTAAGTATGGCACCGGACGCTAGTTAATCCGGACATAGGTAGTCTCCTACCCAATAATTTGGACGGGGTGGGGTGGGAAAGGGCCGATATAGTCCTCCTGAATATGAATTGAATGGAATAGGGGTGGCAACCAATCGTGCGTGTAATGGCAGGCATGACGATTTTACTACTCCTTTTCCAAAGTGCAGCTCAGTGGCATAGTTACGGCTTGCCTAACGTTACGTCATTCTGCGGCTGCGATCAGGCACGCGCATCGGCCATTCATGCACTTTCGAAAGCTGCTTCACGCATCGCGTTATTAGTTTATTTCAGGCATGAAAAAAAAAAAAAACAGCTTTTAGCTGCCGTGCTCGGCGACCATGAGGTTACATCAAGCCCAATTATAACCAAGAGCCAACATACAGGCAGCGATTTTCTGTCATCCGGGTGTCAAAACGAGATCACCCGGGCACTGAACAATATTTGACGAGTTCTCCGCTGGTTAATATTCGTACTTACAGTAAACGCATACAAACGCTAGGTGCAGGCTAAATGAGTTACAAAAATATTGTTTACAATTTTTTTCTCAATGACCCCGCCGTAGTGGTGCAGTGGTTAGGCCGATCAACTGCTGAACCCAAGGACGTGCGAGCGAATCCCGGTCGCTGCGGCTGCTTTTCGATCGAGGCGAGAAGAATGGCGCCTGTGTGCAGTGCAATGTCAGTGTATGTTAAATAACCATATATACGTAATAACAGAAGAATCGACCAGGTGGTCTATACTTCCGGACTCCTCTACTACGGCGTCTCTCATATCCTACCTAGGTCGGTTCAGTTTGAGACGTTAAATCCCATAAGCCACATTTAGAGCGTGAGCTCCATGCTCACATTCGTCAAGGTAATTTAGCGCTGTAATTTCAATAGCGCAGACTGATAGACAAATTTGACCTTGAATTACTGTTTCGTTAGGTACGTAAGCTGCGCCGCGCACCAGCTCCAGCGGAAAAGAGGAGAGGGTAGTCACGTACGCCGCGTGCCAACTGTCATGAAGAGCAGTGGAGAGGGTATTACAGGGAGCCTTTATACGATCGCCGTTCTAGGGTAGTGCACTGCTCCTGACTCTCTCGTGGCTAGGAATTCTCTTTCGCTTGGTTACATCGACAACAGCGGCAACGCGGATCAACCGCCGAACAAGGGCATAAGGACTGCGCTTTAAAAAAAAATTAAAAAAAAAATAGCTGGGGCTTAGCTTTAATCCTATGTGGTCTGGTAGATTGCGAAAACAATAATAGCATGGCTAATAACACGTCGACAAAGAGTCTTCACTGTTCAAAGCGTCCGTTACATTCCATTCGGAGTAGTCACCGGTTGAGGACGATTCAAGAGAAGTGCGACGCGCTCGTCTTGAGCGCGCCGTCAAGCGAGACGCTGTTCGCGTTCTTCATCTGTCTTTGTAGCCCACTGTCGTTTCCTGGCTTCATCGAGACGGCTTGACTTTTCTTTCTTTTTATCAGGATGCATAGCGAGTGCCTCAGCTGAGCAAGCGCGAGTATTTATATACCCATCGTTTTCCTCCTCCTCCTCTCAACTGCGAGAGAAGAGGTGACAGCAGCGCCTCCACTCGGTAGCAGCGCGGCTCCAGCGGCAGCGCGCCGTGCCTACCGACCGCCGCCACCCGACGACTCAACTTGGTAGCCCATCACTCGCAGCTGGTATGACGTCACAACCATCTGGGGTCAACAAAGGTCAAACGTGTCTACCGACCATGGCTACGCGAAGGGCTGAAAATGGGAGTAGTATAGCTTTCGCAATAAAAACAGGTTGACGTGTTTTTTTTTTGTTTTTTTTTTTTTTTTTTTTCACGGAGTACAATACAAACCTGCGGGACGGAAACAAACAAACCACTTATCCGTTCGTTCATGCAGAGGCTATCGGTTAGCCAGGTACGGGAGGTCGATTTCCCGCTTCAGGTGGTTCTACCGGAACGTAAGCGAATAAATCACCCGCGTAAGTTCAAAGAAGCGTATGGCGCCGTGTCCGTGAGCGCGTCAAAAGAACACGGGAGAGGTGAATGCGGCTTCGGCATTTGTAGATGCGTTAAAATACACTGCTTTCTCCGGTGAGTTGCAGGTAGAGTTCTTATCGCTTTATTCCTCCCGCATCGCATAATCTTACTTTCCTCCCTTCTTCCGGCAGCATGTATTGATAGAAGCGAGCGGGATATAGGACTCTCCTGCTTTAAACAGGTTCCTCACAGCGACTGTAAACGCGCCAGCCGCACCCGTGGTGGCAGTTTGCAAAGGCCTTTCTCGCGGTCCGCAAAGAAGCGAAAGTTTTTGGGAAACAAAAACAAAACAAAGAAATCGTTATATGGAGCGCAGGCGAAAGTTGAGAGATACGTTGAGAGCCATTTTTCGAGCTCCATGCGTGTATCTATGTAGCATCACAGGTCGGGAAAAAAGGCGAAATAGACGCAACGGAAGAGCTACCGTTTTCGATGACGACGGTCAGATATCGTGGAGGTTTGGCTTCTGCGTCATCTCCATGGTGCCTGGACCGCAACATGGCGCCTTCAAACACCAGCTTTGGCTACATCAGCTTGCTTCAGCTGTTGTATTATGCTCGCGATATATACGGGGCTCAACATAAACATAATAGAGCCAGTTGTAAGTGCACTATTCGTCCGTGTGTTGTGTGTTTCTCCTTTATGTGATCGTGTTTCTTCGCAGCAATTATGATTCAAGAATATCACCGATTTATCCAATACTTGTTTAACACACGAAACATAATCAATCAGTTCATTTTCACTGGACTTTAGTTGTCTTATGTACTCATATCGGCTCCTGCAGTACTGACATAGAATCTCATCGGATATCAGACGAAGTTGTTGAACAAAATACGCAACAGAGAGGCTGAGAAAGCTCGTCACGTTAGCAGAAATACTCTATAATATGTACCAGCCAACCAGCAGAATTGATGCTTTTGCTAGAATTGTCCCATTTTTAAGCATAACGAATCACTTCAAAGGAGGCTGCTAACTCCTCGAAAGGCCCTTTCAATTGCTTAAGGCTTTCAGGCTTTTAGAAAGTAAAATCAACACAGAATGATCACCACGAAAGCGCTCGTGACAAGCAGGCAGCAACTAATATACCCTTTACAGGACAGCAGACGAAATACGAAAGTTGAAACTATATTCTCTCCTTGGAGGAAAACTTTCGCTATAATTATTCGCGACAAAAAGAGTGTTGTCGCAGAGATACTGTAAAAGAGCGCAGGGATAAAAGCGAGCATTTTCCAAAGTTCTGCTGAAAAAAAAAAGGACACAAATTCGAGATTTCCAGGCTTAAGAAAGGGAATGGCTTAACTATTGCTTACCTGCGAGAGGCGCTGAAAGACCTTCACGTCGACGCTACCGTGACACTGTAGCGCTCCCGGTCCTGCGGTTCGGACCAAATTATATCGTATGAGTCCCACGTCCGGTGGTGGTGACTACATACCAAGGAATTTTGTTTGTATCTGCATAATTTGTCTAGGCGTACTTCTATATTTTCTGCTAGTAATTTTGAAGAACGCATCCCACTGGTCTTCAGTAGCACTCACAATTATTTTCTATGAGCGAAGAACAAACTTCAGAAGCAAGATTTGGTATGCATCGGAAACTTTGACCATTTCTACCGGCATGTTCATAAAAGTGTCTTACGATTTCCTGCAGTTGCATTACAACCATTTGAAAACGCACTCCATTTAGTTTATATAGAAAGATTTTATTGCTCGCTGTAAGCGCAGCCCAGACTTCAGAAGCAAATTTCTATATACATCAGATAATTACACCATTTATATCAATTTTTTCACATAAAGTATCTTACAGCTTCAACAGTTGCCTCACATTTTTTTCTTTTCCGAAAACACAACCCATCGGTTTTCTATGACCGCTTTTACTCCTTGTTGCGAGCGCAGAAGAAACTTCAAAGTCAAATTTTTGTCACGAATCGGAAGCTTGCGACAATCCCATCAATGTGTGCATGAGCTTGTGCGTAACATCGTATAATATTCCACAGTTGCCTCGCATATAAAAGCAGTTCCAGAATCATCGATCCGCTCCGCGAACAATAAGAGATCCGAGCAAACATTGGCTCAGCGAGCTTAGCTTTCCTATGAGACATGCACGCAGGGTACAGAGAAGGTAACCAAACTGTGCACACTGTATCTCTTGCCTGGCCACGCTAACACGAGCGACCGAGTAGGGGATCATTCGCGGTGCGGGCCGGACCAAGTATGCCAAGACAAAGCGCAACAATGACTTGTTGTGCAGACTCGTGTTAATCCCCCCCCCGTCAACTTGTTTCTGCGTGGTGCCAATTTGTCCTCATACACAAGGTCCTCACGGGCTACTCGCTCACTACAGATGTGATTATCAAATGGGTGTCCAACAAGAAACCCAGACACCAAGAGCTTTCCGCGGCTCAACCGGACGATTGGCAGAGCAACTCTGAATATGTTCAAGAATATGACTACGAACATGTTGTCAGAGTCACACGGAGAAAATGCAACATGGATGCCCGCCCAACAGTGCAACGCGTGTTGTGGGACTGTCCTGGTTACTGTTATATCACGAGAAAATACTTTCCAGGCCATGTCAGATCATGCTGTGCCCGAAATACGCCGAGCAACGAGTTTCGGCCCTACCGACGGTGCTATCTCTGGGAATTTGCCCATGAGGCGGGCACTGACGTCCAAATATGGCTCTCATTAGAGAGCTCGCACACTACCGGCAGGCGACATTAGATGACGGACACGACACCGCCTTTATACATTGTTTCACCAGTAACAATACTGAGAGCTGAACAGCTCTCAATTGAACAAACCCAACTGACCTGTCAGCATTGAAGAGGGGCGTTCCTCGTGCTCAGCCCTCTCCTGTTCAATATTGCCCTAATCCATATAACAAGAAACCCTCTATGAGGAGTACACATAACAATTTTTGTAGATGATATCTGCATCTGGAGTGCATCACGTTCACGTTATACAACGCAGCAACGAATTCAGAGAGTCTTACTGCACATCTCAATGCACCTGGCCCCCGTGGTATTCGTCTCTTATCAGAAAAGAGTGCGGTTGTGGCTTTTAGAAGAAAAAGAATGACTCGATACCCGCTCCTTCTGGGTGGACGGTCACACCGATTTCTAGGTGATATGATTGACAGTAATCTCTCTTGGCCACTTCGCATTAAAAAACTGCGCGAGAGAATTACTGCAGCATCACAGGTTTTCAGATTCATGGCGGGTACACGATAGGGCAGCAACTGCCGGTCGATGGTTCTGCTTGAAAAAGCCTACGTTGAAGGAGCATTGCGCTACTATTTACCGGTGCTTCAAAGATTATCTCCAAGAAGCCAGAAGATTCTTGAAGCCGCGCGGAACAACTGCTTGCGAACATGCCTTGGCCTCCCAAAGGGTTCCTCTGCATCAGGAACACTTGCAGTAGCCGGATGTCTCCCACTAGATGTGATTACCACCCAAAAAAACTATGCGCACCCGTCTCCGACATGTCCTTCAAGGGAAGGAGCACTTCTTAAACCGTGTCTACATAACTCACTGCAACTCTGGCTTTGATCAAGCTGTACAGTTTCTGCCCCTCCCTACTATAACTCAGCAACGCAATCTACTACCATTCACCTTTCCCCCATAGACGCTATCATCTCTAAAGGTGAATATGTATGTTCCTGGCGTGGATGCGAAGAGTCGCATGCCACAGGCAGCACTTCTGCAAGCCGCTCTCGCCTACTTAGCCAAGGAATATACACAGTACCCCCACATAGCCACAGGCAGCACTTCTGCAAGCCGCTCTCGCCTACTTAGCCAAGGAATATACACAGTACCCCCACATATTCACCGACGGTTCAACTATTCAAGACATTTCTTCCTGTGGACTTTATGTGCCCTCAACAAACCATGTCCTCTCTTACAGGCTGCAGCGGAAGACATCATCTATGACAGCTGAGCTCCATGGCATTAAAGAAGCTGTTTCCTATATACTGCTCCAGACCCCCAGACGATGTGTTATCTTCGCGGATTCCAAAACATCTCTGCTAATCCTGTATAACCTGCTGAAGAAAACCAATCATCAGTCTGTTTCCCTTGACATCGGGTACCTGCATCATTTGGCTATTGCGGCAGGCCACTGCATAACATTTCAGTGGATACCAGCTCAATGTGGCATTAAATACAATGAAAACGCAGGTGAAGCGGCTCGTAAAAGCCACCAACATCAAAGATATGTTCGGCCCTTCTTCACGAAATCTGATGCATCCCAAATGACTAAAAAATTTCCTGCCGAAGCAAAGTATTGACTTTGGAGCTTGCCGACAAATCACTATCAATTACTTTATTCGATTCATCCACATCTAAGATTAAGACTCCCTCCGAATTTTCCTCGCCAGCTAGAAACTCTTTACCACCGACTTCGCCTGAACTGTGCATATACAAATAGCTTGCGACACCGTTTTGGTCAAATGAACAGTCCGCATTGTGACAACTGTGGCTCGGTTGAAACTGTGCAACATATCCTTCTTGAGTGTCCTGCGCACGCTGACGAGCGTGCGTACTACGAACATAGCATGGAAAAGCTCTCCCCGGTGCCTTTAACAATGGACAGTGTTTTAGGTCCCTTAGTCTGAACAGAACAGAGACTGAACAGAGACTCGCAATGAACTTTTTATTTACGTATTTAAAAGAAATTGGACTTTTAGACAAACTCTAAGTTCACCTTGAACGTTATCCTCAGGCATTTTTCACGCTGTTAACTCTATAAGCATATTTATTGGACTATGCGTATCATTATTTCATTTTATATCGTTACTCCACGATGCACCTTACAACGCATTTAATGGCCGCCTTTTATATCCTCCTTCATATATTTTAATCTCCTCACCATTCTTTTTCAATCTTTTCCTCCCCAATTTTCCTTCCTACACAGAGTACCATGTCAGCGAAAATTAAACACCGGCTAAAATCTCTGTTTTTCATTAAAGGGTCTCTCTCTAGCAGCATCAAAAACCACGAAAGAAGGAAACAGTGAAGACGAGGAGGTAAATAAGAAAATAGTTCCAGATGGCTCCCCGGCACTCGGGTGAGGCAACAGAAGGCATGAATGAGAAAGATAGGAATAAATTGTAGTCACGGAGGGGATATCAATTAGGGCTTGCGTACGTGTGGCAAAAGCCACAGCATGACGCGAGCATAACTCTCTCTGGAAGAGGAGAATGTGTGGAAATTGTGTAACACCAACAATAGTGAAAAAAACATCAGAAAAAAATAATGAATGCACTTCAGTCAGCATGTCGTTAGCAAGAAATAACACGAGCATAAAAATCAGGACAACATAGTTCGCTTTGTCAGTCTTCTCCAAAGACAGACGGAAGTCGCGAAAATAGTGTTATAGTGTTTCTCATCAACTTTCCCTGAAACAAAACAGTATGCAATCACTCATGCAGTGGCACAGAAAAAGCTGGAACATATGTGCAGCTTGAAGCCTCTGTTTCATTTGTATTCATATCATCTTCGATCCCGAAGAAGTTGCCTTCGTTGAAATGAACGGATTGGTAAAATACCGCCTTGTTTCCATCCACCATATTACCTTCTATTTCTTCCTGATTATCTATCGACCCAAAGAGGGGCACGCTGCTTCCCTTTCTCGTGGATCAAAGCTTCGACGTGCCTCTCACCATAATCGCTGCCTTTTGCACGAATACACATATAAACTGCGGTGCTTACACTAAACCTTAGCGCAATCTGCCACCAGCATGACCCCAGGGATCCCAGTGGTGTAATACTTTGTGTACGCTAATTATACAGCAGCCGCTGCTTTTAGAAAAGCGGCATTAAACGCCCTCCCCAACCAAAATGATGAGGGAAGGCGAGGATGAAAATAAAAGAAGGAAACAAACTGCAGAAAAAAAAACGCATGGGCGTTCAAGACGCGGTAATATTGATCAGCTAGTGGAAGCTTGAGTGCCGTCCAGAAGAACTCGTGTCATTGTAAAACAGACTACGAGGCAGGTTCAGGTTTATGTGGCCTCTGCTTTCCACAACAGCCCCCACATTCAGGAAAAAAAGAAAAAAAAACGAGAGAATGAAATAAGCGATAGTTCGGGCGCACTGACGTTGCTCCCCGGGGAAGACTCAGCCGAGTGTTTCCCAAATTAAGCTCAGGGGTGAATAAACACAACAAAGAGAGAAAGGGAACAGATGTCGAGTGAGATTGAGAAGAGAGGGCCCTGGTGATCTGCTCTTTCTGCCTCGGGTGCTTTCTGATCCGGCGCGATAGCCTCGGTCAAAACAGATGATTAATGCGTGACCGCAAACAAAGTTCCTGGCTTCCGTTCGATCGCAATGCTGCTTTTTGGAACTTCTTCGAAGTGGACTCGCTATTTTTTTCTTCTGATGCATTTCGATACCTTTCCCGCAGCACTCCCTACTCTTCCCCAGTAAAAGCAACTTTTGGTTCAGCTGTTGAACTGGTCACTGTTGTGTATGTACGATTACATGCGTGTGTGCGTGCGTGCGTGCGTGTATGTATGTATGTATGTATGTATGTATGTATGTATGTATGTATGTATGTAT
>JAJIZL010019658.1:0-19822 GCA_023969395.1 Amblyomma maculatum | reverse complement strand
AAGAAGAGCACGTAAGAATACGTACATGAAAAGTAGAGTCAGAGCGAGAACCACGCAGTAAATATACCGGCGCTATACCAGCCTTCAAGATGGCGCTGTCCGCTCACTCTGACTATCCTGCCGCATTTCAGGCAGGCTTATATATATGGTTCGATGTTTAGGCAATAATATTTCTTGAGATTTGGGGTTCATTGATTGATATTTATTTCTCCCCTTTGATTCGGATTTTCCGGCGCTCGATTTCAATACTAGAGAAAGATTGCTGCCTATCGGCGTATTGTAAACCGAGTGTATAATTACCGGAGCAAATATAACTCACCTGACAACTTTATTGAGCACATATCGAAAACTATATTTAGCTAATTAATGCACCAACGAGTAAAGATAAGAAGTGAAATGTGACGGTTTCACAAGCATGCAATAATGCAAAAGCTCACTGAAAAAAAAAAAAAAAATGACATATATATCGTGAGAGACAATCGGAACACGCACCTTGCGCCTGAGGAAACGCAGGGGAGAAAAGCATGTCCTTCGTTTGCTCTTGACATGAGGATGGCAAGAACGTCGAGGGAAGCTCATGACAACACCGGCCAATTTTGCCGTGTGCTCTGCAGGAGCTGCCAAGCATACTTGAGCAGTTGGATCCTTAAACAGAGACTATATAAGAGTGGCTCTTTCAAAGATGATAGCTCGTAATGGGCGAAAACTGTTCATTCAAAACTTGCCCTGCTGCCGTTACTTCGTATTTCCTGGGTGGATCTGCAACTTTCACTTGATGCCAGGTGTCCGTTAACAATAAATGAAAACTGGTCAGAATGTTTCTGTTTACAATGGGTTCCCAACAGGAACCTCAAGTGAGTGTTCGCGGAAGGCATTCACTAATTTCTGTGATGTTCGCAGCTTGCCGTTCAGGCATTGACTTGAAAAGGTATACATTCGAGATGAACCATGATTGAGTGCACGGAGGAGAAAAGCACCTTGTCCAACCACATTGATTTCGTTGCTGTAAAACTGGCTGAATTTACTCAGCCAACTAATTAAACTTCAGAAAACGTACGCCTTGCCCTCTGTTTTAGCGAGGACTTCCCACATCTTTTTCGAACTTTTTATCTTACCTGTTCCGTCCACGAGCTGTTTCATTCCTTCCTAGCAAGCAAGAACATCAACGTGTGCTTCAACAAAAGAGCACCAGCGCGTGAGAGCCGTAGTGGCAAGTTGCCGAACTGAAAATCCGAGAGACGTGCGGGCGACACGAAATTCGCCGCATATATCTCCCTGGTGCCTTTTGAGCATCCCTGGCATAGAAATAACGAGGTCCTGTGCAGCATTGAAACAAGGCTTCTTCGTATACATTCCGTCAAACAATGATTAAAAAAAGTCGAATGTAGGGCATGGCGGGTTTAGTTTGCAAATATTTACTGCATATGCGATGCCTGAGACTATCGCTAAAACATTGCTAAGAAACTTCTCGTAGCTCGTGAATACCTTTTGAAGTAGAAGGTAAATTCTGGTGACAGTAAACACGGGAACGAGGCAAGGATCGTGGTTTCGACAGAAAGAAACTATCCCAATAACAACTGAGTGCGACTTCGTTCGCTGCCAACGAGAAAAATAAATGGGGCAGATGATTTCTTCACATGAAGCTGGCGATAGTTGTTTTTTTTTAAGGGCAGCTGGAGTTCTAAGTTTATCGGTTTTAACAGATAAAAATATTTTTCTTGGTGATTATTTTCTGGGCGTTTCAGTATATACCTAAAACATGGAATCATACTTATGCACCGGCACATGCGTGCTATATTGTTGCGCGTCAGTAGTAAGTATGACTGTGTGAATCTTTTATTTATTGCTGAATAACTATCAGCCTTGAAGAATGCTTAGGAAGGAGGGGGACATACATAAGAAAAGTAAAATACTCATTTGAATAAAACGTGACAAGATGCGAATCAAGTATTCAGTCAAACGTAATGATCTCGCCTTTGCAATCAGCACTTGACAAAAAACGCGCTGAATGATCTACACATGCGCATACTGTTTCTGCAAAAAATGCTACAGTCCGATATAAAAAAAAAATTATCCGAAAAGAGAAAAACTAAAGGATGAAGAGCAGACGAGCGAAACCACATGTGCACGAATGAAAAATGCTGAAAGAGGAAAGAAGCTTGCGCCAAAAAACTAAAAACTATGCTCGAACTTTGCTACAAAAGATCGGGATGCTGGGAATTCCGCAGTTTCATCAAGAAGTGCGCGTTGCACTTATTGAGAAAGCTGTGATTTAGAGACAATTACAGACAGGTTCATATCCGAACCTACACATACTAAACAAAATGCACCCTACAATCCACTCGCCTAAGAACCCACTCTATATCACATGCATTGGACGAAATATTCGAACTTCATTCCTGTGATAGATGTAGTATTCCATGTACTGTATTCCATATAATAAGCCAACTCGCCCGAAAATCCATCCTGATGAAGTGCCACATATGTCTGCAGATACATGTCGCGAAGACTTCTATACCTACAAAAATATACTCGAGCAGACATATAAATGATATTTCTAGGAGCAGGGGCAGAGGGGATACAATAAAATGTGCTTTCATGAGGATTACAAGTGTTAGTATTGTCATGAAAAGAGAAGGCCTGCTTTGAGAGTCTGCTTGTGAAAACGTTTGGCGCCGAAGGGAAGGGACACTGCGGGGCGTCTATCTGCAGCGCTTGCTTCAGTAAACAACGCATCACTCTTTATGAAGGCATATTTAGAACGATCCCGCTCCACGCTGCCCACACGCGCCATCGAAGTGGTTCAAAGCGTGTTCAACGAGGGTACGCCGACGTATTGGGAAACCAACGATACGGTTGCTGACGCAATAATACTCGCTGACATTTAATAATAGATGTCGTGTAATCGTTTTGCCAGAGCCTAGTTGTTACATGCCTTGAGAAATTCTCTTTTCCTATTTCTTCACTTAGCGTAGACATCTCGACATGTTCTTAGTGTCCCAGCTATTCCAAGATGATTGAAGAGGTCTGCAGAATGTTTCGTGTTCAGCGCGTTCGCAGTCCGGAGCGCGCAGCTCGAGCAAGTGTTTTGCCATTTTCGCAGCCTTCTGGACTTAATATCGCGTCGTCGTCAACTGCCTGGCGCTACTGCGCCGGAACAAAAAATAGAGGAGGGGGGAGGGGGGAGGACGCTTAAGCTTCGCCTTAAAGAGGAGACGTGAAGCGCCTTTAACACCTCATTTCAATCTAGAAATAATTACTACGGTAACATTAGTACAGATCCCAAACACACGTCAGTAAGTCATACGCACCACAACGCGTTCACTATAGTGCCCACTTAACACCCTCGGTACCAACGATCCTTCGTTCCATATACGTTGCGTCACTCTTTGACACGCAGGGGTCCTTGGTTTGAACTCGAATGACGACAAATTTATTTCATTGAATTACTTCGAATTTCTGGAATACATAGGGAGGAACATCGTCACCGATATAAACTTTATTTTTATCCTTCCCCATTCGTTATATAACTTTATTTTGACTCTGAAGTGTTTGAAATTCGAGCACGAGGTGATTGTGACGTCATAACCCTGTCGACCAGTCAGGAGTTTTCCGCACGAATATTTCTTACACGCGGTGCCGACTACTGCTACTACTACACCGACGGCTTTTCAACCGAATGAGCTGTATACGCTTTTCGTAATAGTGAGAGCAGAAAACTGTGCGAGGGCAAGGGAATTCCTAAAATAGGGGAGGGAGTATGTGCCTACGTCACAATGGTGGCTAACTTGAGGTGCATGTAGCATTGCGAAAGGCTGCGACTATAGTGAACTAGAATATATTTTAGTTCACTATAGTTGCGACCATATCTAATCGTCGTATCATCGCCTTCTCCGGTTTGCACTTCAGAAGCTATGCTCTCCACCACAAAATAGCGCCCATGACGTCTCTTGAATACCTCTCCTACCCGCTGCTGATGGAATAGAGTCATCTATCTAGTAGGCTATTCTGAATTATTCCAAGCAACTCCTGCTTTTCAACGGCTGTTATGTATCGGAGCTCAAGGAAGCTGCGATTAGGTTTACCTGCTACGTGAAGGGCGTATAGGATAATGAAAAGTGCACACCTTTCTGATAAGCAGCCCACATGGCCAAGAAATCACTTGCAATTGTTACTTGCGAAAAACTAATCGTAGAAGCAAGGAACTGATTTAATTTAATGGAATGATCACTCATTAGCATCCACCCAGACCTAGCCACACGGCTACCAAGAAAGACAGTAGACTCAATTAAGCTTGACGGTTAAAGAAAAGCCCGTCTTGAGGCAGGGTTCAAACACGGATCCTGCGCTTATCTGAGACAGTCGCTCTACCGACCGATCTAACCCGGAAGGTCTGCATTTCGAATGGTATTGCAAGTGGGAACTGACCAAAGACTCGGAGAGGGAATAATTTCATTTCGAGATTTCGGGGAATCCAGCAAGTAAGGGTGAGTAATATTTAATACAGGAGTAAATAGTCAGCAGTGATTAAAACAAACACTTTGGAGAGGCTACCCACAAATTCAACCGGAGCCTGCCGTCTTGTTTGCAACGTTACGCGTTTGCACTAACCATATATAAGCAACAGATGGAATAAATACGAAAGGTGTGGTTTTTCTTATTGACTATGACGTGCGAAAGCTTTTGCGAACAGATGGAAGTAAACGGAGATGGCGACGTGAAATGCACAGCGCGAGAGTGTGCTGCCGAGGTATATGCTTAAGTCGGAAATCCTCATTTCTCGCTTATAGTTTGCCATTCGCAGTGTTCTTCTCTCATGGGGTGCAACCGTCAAATGACATGTCTTTTTGTGCGATATACTTCATAAAACGGGTTCGCGAACCTTGGTATCACCCGAAGGGTGAAAAATTCAGTGTCTAAAAACACCGGTTTATTCTTGACAAACCAAAACAATACTCTGCAAAGACCATACCAGACGCCACTTCACAGCAAAGTATGCGGTCGAGACTCGCGGCAACGCAAGGCGAAGGGTCTAATAGAACGGGGATCGGGGCTTCAACGCAGCTATAAAAAACCCACTGTGGTGCGAATAGGGTGGTATGCGACACGGCCAAAGCATTCTCTGTGGTACAAGAAACATTGCTCCTCGCGTCTCAGCAATTCAGGCAAAAATGCCTAAGCCATCTAAGAAGGCACCGCTTGTCTTCGTCCAGTCAAGTCTCCGCTCCCTCGTCCGTGCACATCTCTCTGGCCCGTCCGCTCGCCGGCTCCCGCCAGGTATCCTCGAGACTTGCTCTTCCTCTATGCCTTGTTTTCGATGTCCTTATCTACTCTCGCTCCGCGACGATAACATGCCAACCCTTCGACTGACAGCTCGCTCATGCGCAATCGTGCTTGCCGCGCAAGCGCCAGTACAAATGGAAAAGAGCGAGCGCAGTTTGAAACACTATGAGGGGAGCCGCGGGTACCCCACAGTATAATATTGCCTGCCTGAAGATTTGTTTATTAGCGCTTCTTTGCCTCGATTTTTCTTAAAGGTTTAAAATTCTTATCATATTTTTTATTGATTACTATTCCTACTACTCAATTTCTTTTTCAAACATTTCAAAACAATTTTTTTTTTTACAAATATTAATCCCTAATCCATAATTTATAGCGCTACAACATAGGTAAGGATCAAGTACTTATTTCTTGCGCCAGCATTAAACCCTGGTCAATAACCCATCGTGATGATAATGATGACTTTATTGACATCAGTTAAAGTAGGGAGAATGGGGAATCAGGCTGCCCGGAGCCCGAGCCCTGGCGGCTTGCGCGGCCCAGGCCACTACCGCCGCTTGAACGGCAGGGGTTGGGTTGCGAATCAGGGCCTCCCATTGTTCCGTGGTGTGGTCTTAACCATACACTATGGGCATGTCCACAAATATAAACCATCCCTCACCGCGGGTACTATGTCTATGTCTACTGAGGAAAGACGTTTAATACGCCGGATTGATTGATTGATTAAAACTTTAATTTCCACCGATTTAGGAGGCCCCCTACTCCCCGCTCCTGGCACGCAGGCCTGAGGAACGGGGGCTGGAACCTCCGCGACTAAGGACTGGCGAATATACATTGGTTATTCGCGGCCTCAGCCGCCAGGCGGACGGCTTTCTGCTGGTCAGCGGGGACGTCGCTTCGCAGCAGGGTTACCCAGGCTTCTCTACTTTTAATGTTGTCCCTAGCGCCCGGAGACTTAGGGCATTCCCAAAGTATATGGTCGAGGGTCCCCCTCGCTTCGCAGGCTTTACATTTATCATTATTTCTCTCATCTATCTGGGTGTGAAACAACCAGACAGGGCTCGGGAAATTTCCGGCTTGTAATCGCCGCCAGGCTATGGCCTCTTTATTATTTAAGCTATATCGTCACAGCCGGACAATCGGCTGTAACGATATAGCTACGTGGTTCCGACTACCTTCCACGAAGAAATTCCTAGGCTCTAATCATGCTCCGCTCGGCGCTTTTTTGTTTGTTTCTTTTTCCTGACCGCGGCAGTGGTTTTACACGAGATTCGTAGTTCGGGTTGACCACGTTATGCATGCTCTCACACGAAAACGCCACGTTGTCAGAACTCGGCGATAACACTCGCTTCATGGGGAATACTTCGAACAAAGCGGAACAGCCAAGACTCATCTCTCCAATAGCTTATCCACCGGAGCGGCTTCGGCGTAAAAAAAGTGGAATAAACGTGTTTTCAATCAATCCAACAGCATCATCAATGCGCAGGCTCAATTCCCCTCCCAATATCTGCTCTGCTTTGGTGCGGCGTCGTTGCGCCTGGAAATCGACGCTCGCACGTTATTATTAAAGATTCGGAAGGTTGTACACCAACGTGTATTAATCGATTCTTTCTTAATGCACTCAGCGATATCGCCCTAGCTTTTCGGTTCCTTGCAGACATACTTCATCAATCGTTTGCCTTTCTGCCTGTGGTAACTTGGGCGTGAAAGACCCCGTCAAGCATTAAACGTATTCTGCTTTCGCTGTTACTGCTTTCTAGAATCTGAAGGAACAGATAAAGGTGAAGACAAAGGCTATTTTTTTCACGCGGCACCAAAGGGCGTTTCTCGATTCCACAAGGCGACAGCGCCCCGAAGATCAGGGAATAGCCGCGCGGGACTGAATCATTTTCCTTGTTGACTTACAAAGCACTGAGAACAAGACGTGAGCGAGAGATGTGTTGGAATGTTTCAATGACTCGTTTACTATTTATTAAGACTTTTTTTCTCTAATTATGTTTCTTTTTTTATTGCTCATGTTGAGTTTGGACGCAATTGTGTTCGTTCATTTAAAACGCTGACGACGACGAAGCTTCACGAAAGGCTGAGAAGAAGAAGAAAAAGGCACTCCGCTTGTGTAATCTTCTTCGTGATCTTTCAGCCTTGCGACCGCGAGACAGTTATCAAGGAAAACATCAGCTTCACTTTCTCTTGGATTGTCGACTGCTGTGAGAGCAAGGCCTTCAGGTGGGTGACGTGCAGACACAGGTTGGCGCATATCCTAGAGGCGCCACTGACCAGTGTTAAAAACTAGTTCAACAAGGAGCGACCATAAATACAATCCAACATGTGTTGTTTTAAAAGAAATAACATGATCGCGCTTCGTGAAAACAAATTGCGTCATTCCAACTTTATAAACTCTCTCGCATAATTGTTTGCCTTGATTGAATGGCGAAATGAAATTAACCTGACCGGTGGTAAATGCAGAACCGACCTTCCAATAAACCCACTTTGTGCAAGGTCAACTGACATATGTATTGAAGGTGGGGCTTGATAGTGGTCCAGAACCAAGTGGCAGTGAGAAGGTAGGCTAGCGAACCTATTATTATTATTATTATTTTATTTTATTTAGTTATTTTTGCTGTGACCGTACGGTTGACGTCGCGGTCTGCATTTGAAAACAGGTTACTGGCAGTATCACCATCGCCATCATGAAGCGCCAAAAAATTGTAGTACATAAATTAAAAAAGCAACCGCAATTGCTAACTATGGGCAGTGATGCGCGCCATATTTATTATTCCGTTGAACAGTAAACCGAATCAGTTTTTATTGGTTGTCTATACCGAACAAGCCAGATGCTTCTACGTTCTTGCGCTTTTAATTTCCTCTGACGGTTAGCTTGTTACGTGAGTAACCAGAAAAGCACCAACAGACTATTTTCTGCCGCGGAGGAATTGTGTGGGTCGGTTACTGCAGAATTGAAGGATGAACTCGAATAATAGAAGGATAGTCTGTTATATAGTGCTTTTTTTTTTTTTTTTTGCTATTTAAGAAACCATTGTGTACTTGCCGGTTTAAAAATAATATATTTTAGTTGCACATATTTGTTTAAAGTATACGTCTCTTTTTTACGAAAATATATTTTTGTTCGCATTACCTGACAGCAGCGGCCTGCGGCCCTTGCTATGTACTTCAAATCGGCACTAACTTAATGTGCATGAATATCAAGCGAGCACTTAAGCCACTTTCCTCTTGTTATGCAATTTAGGATATATCCCGTAATAGCGTGTGTTGTGTGACGACGCGACACAACTTGCGCATAAACTGCCCGAAAAAGCGGCGCCTATATAGACGGAAACGCGATGGCAATTGGAAGAGTTGACGCCCGTCCTTGTACAGCGCGCTGGAAGGCGCTGTCGCGCCACGGGCTGCAGGTATTGACATGCATTTCCGCGTGTTCGCTCAACTAGCACAAGTAAATTTCCGCTCGCTCTCTTCCGACCAGGATGTTGCGTATGCAAATTACGGGGAAACGGAACTGACGCAAGCCTCCGGTTCGTTGCGCTTTCTCAGGTGCGTAAGACCGGAGGCTTAGGTGCTTGTACACGTAATATTTATGCAAATATGTATATGTTTTACGAAACGTTATCTACACGCTTGGTGAATAGGAGATTTCCTAAAAAAGGAAAAGAAAAGAATAAAAGACGCCTAAAAACCACCTAAAAGGGTGTGACCCGCGACAGCATTAATGCGTATAGAGCCAGCAGTTCTTATTGTCCACGAAGACATGGTCTCTGTTTCTTCTTCCACAGTCACAATGATTATGTGAAAGACCAAAGGAGATACACAGAAAGTGTTCAAAATTAGACTTTTCGGATTAAAAGAAAAAAAGCATTACGAAGATGCGAGAACATCGTTTTTGTTATGACTTATGGCGGAGGTGGACACAGACTTCGAGAAAGGTTATCATCCTAAACTTCGTGATGAACCGAAATTCGCTAATTAACTTTTTATTCACTGCATACAAGTTTATACTGAAAACTTTTTTGCAGCTGCATTCGAAGACTAGTTTGTGTACACTATCCCTCACCTGTTTCCTGAACTATGGAATAGCTTAAACTTTCAGACCAAAAAAATCATCTAATTATACATTTTCGACACCGCGGCATTCGTCATGAAGCTCCTACCTGGTGCAATGCAGCTACTGTATATAGTGCTTCGCTTGGCAAGTATGTGAAGAGACAGGATATGTTGATGACCTATCGTTGTTGGAGTTTCCGTTCCTAGCCCGCGAAACCGACGAATCCATGTATGAACGGAGCGAGGGCAGGGTTGTTTCTTTGAATGGTTTGTTACCTGTCCCTGAAGAAAACGTTATCACTGTCGGCTCGGCTGTAAATCCGAATAGAGCACCTTACGAAGAAAGTCCTTCAAACCAGACAGGAGCTTCTTGATGAGCGCCGCGGTTCCGCGTGCGTAATTAGAAAAGTTGTGCTGAAATTTTAGGCACGCATAGAACACATGAGTGTAATTAATATTGCGCAACATAGAAATAGTTTAATACCACTGCCTACAAGTTTTCAATATAAACATCCCTGCGAACTGCAGGAAATTGAAGTTTAAATAATGAATTGCGTTTAATTACTGAGTTTAGGACGACAATTATTTCGACACATTGTGTCGGCCTGGCCGCATAACAAACCTACACAGGCGGCTTATGCGTACAGCTCTTCATGCGTCTTGAAAAACTTGGAAAGTTTAATTTTTATCATCTTGCATATAGCCCCGCTTAACGGTGTACGAGCATATCTATTTGTCACTTCAGTCTTATTGTACTTCCATGTATAGTAAAGAAAATTCAGGGGGCACTTTGACGACCTAAACTGCGAAGAGGCGAGAGCCTTTAATTACCACTGTCGCTATACACTCTCTTTAGCCACTGCTTGGTTTCGTTTGGTGACTCTTGTTGCTGACTCGGCACGTTCTTGGCGCGACACAGGGCTTATAACGGCCCCGTGTCGCTGCGCTGGAATGCATTAAAGAGACCTGTTTCGAGACTACGACTTTATTGACAAATATCTATTGGAAGACGACGTTTGGGGTCGACATCTGCAACCATTCCTTTGTGGTCCGAGAAGTGATCGGAGATGCACTCCTCTGCGTATGCGTAGTGCGTGCGTTTAAGATGTCTCAAAGCTAACTAATCACCTAAATATAATTCAATAGTTAATTACTATTAACTAATTAACGGATTATAAATGACTAGCAGACTAATTAGCCCGATCTAGTTAACCAGTTATTGTTAACTAATGTCCATACACCTAATACTGCATTATCGATTAACTATCACTACTGAAACCGACCTAAATCTTTTGAAGATGATTGACAGCTGCCGCGGAAGCACGCACGGACACCCCGGCGAGTCATGAGCCATAAAAGGCTTTCAACTTAATCAATAAAGTGCCTGCACGGCATAATGGTAGCGTGTGCGACTCACAATCGGGAGTAAGGGGTTCGATTCCCGTCTGATTACCCTAAATTACTTTTCGGCTCTGTTCATTTTATACACCTATTATGGCTTAATTACATTTAAATCAGGCAGCCTTACTGGCCGTAAGGCTGCCTGTCATCACTTTTGGGCAGGAGCTGCCAACTCGGGTTTCCCCTTTCACACGGGCGAGTGCTATCAGAATCAGGCTCCAGGACAGTTGCATTCACGTTACCCCTATAGGCCCTGAGGCACGTTCGTATACGGCTTGGTTAAATTAGGGCTTTATATATGGGCTGGTATTCAAGGCTATCGCGTCATACTGCTATATGCGGAGCTTATAAGTGTCCCCCATAATTTTTATAGCATTTTATTCACTTTTTAGACAAGCTCCTTTACGTCTTAAATATCTACCTTTTCGAACAATCCCCCGCCATGGTGGTAGAGTGGTAGGGCGCTCGACTACTGTGCCCAAGGATGCGGGATCGAATCCCGACCGCAGCGGCCGCTTTTCGATGGAGGCGAAAAACGTGGCGTCCGTATGCTGTGCGACCTTTTCGAACAGTCCTATTTTTTCCCTCACCAAGTCTATACGTGGCCTTTTCCTCTAAACGTTAGCTTTGTAGCAAAATACCACAGAGTGGAAGGTTGCGTGCAACTGCGCGCTGCGTATTCTGCGTAAAGAAGTCCCCACATCTTTCGTAAAATAATACGCTTGGGCTATTTTCATACTTTGAGCACCAGTTTTCCTTGTACTGCCGAGACAAACAAGCATATTACGTGTGCATTTATCGAGCGCTCGTATTTTCCTACGGCTGCTTAGCACGTTTAAGAGGCGCACGTGGCATCGAAGGTCGCGTGGTGCGTGCGGAAGTGCTCCGCATGCGATTTTCAAATTACGAGAGAAGTGGACAAAATATATCTACCCACTAAGCGAGGAGTGAGTTTTTTTTTAAAGTCTAAGCACTGATAAATCTATTTACTATACTTATCAGCTGCGAACCTTTACTGGAAAGTATAGGCGCGTATTTGTAACAGTTACAGATTTTACGGCTAGAATTGGTTGGTTTGGGGGGTCTAGCGTCCCAAAGCGACTTAGGCTATGAGAGACGCCGTAGTGGAGGACTCTGGAAATTTCGACCACCTGGGGTTCTTTAACGTGCACTGACATCGCACAGCACACGGGCGCCTTGCTTTTCGCCTCCATTGAAAAGCTGCCGCCGAAGCCGGGATCCGATCCCGCGTCCTTGGGAACAGTAGTCGAGCGCCGTAACCACTGCGCCACCCCGGCGGGGTTTCGGCTAGAATTAGTTAATGGCTTTGTAGTTAACGTTATTCACCTAATTTGTGAAGCCCGTCAACGCTGGTATTGCAATGATTCCCCAAAAGGAATCTAAACAAAACTAAAACATTAATGGGCGGCTTCCCCGAAACATCTGGTGCAGATTTTTGAAGGCGCCCTTTTGAAGTGGAATTCGACTTCCATCTCTGCCGAGGCGAATCGCAAAGTTGGTAAGCGTTTAATTTTTGCGTGCCAGGTGTCAGAACGAGCTTTCGGCTGAAGAAAAGAAATAATCTCTTCAGAGAAGGTCAATTGTCGCTACTGATACCAAGCAGAATCGAAAAGGTCAGAAAAGCTGCGTCAGCGCGAAGAATAAAGGCTATGTAACAGACGTCACCCCTAAACTTTCCTCGTTTCGTTTCACGTCCGCACTCATAAAACGATGTGAAGGAGAGGAATACGCTTAAATTTATTTTTGTTCGCAATTATAACTTACCAGCTGCAGTATTTTGAAATACGGGCTTGCATATAACACGATTTAAACCCAATGAATTGAAGCCATCACTTATACATCCTCGTATTGCCGGCTGTCTACGCTTAGCTTGGCATTTCGCCAGTTTCTCACACGTGCCTTCGGTGATAGCTACTCGTGTCGCGTGCGAAATATGCGGAGCAAGTCGCATCCGTAATATGCGTTCTGGTGCTAGTTGATTAATACTGTCTTGCTTGCGTCTATGTCATCTTTTATGCACTAAAAGAACTCGAAGCCACATGGAGAAGTTGGAGGGGCGGGGGGTGGGGAGCACAGTTGGGTTAGGCAGTTTCAAAGATAAGAGCTCCTTCTTTATCGATTGTCAAGTGTTTGTCTTCTTGTTCTTCCGTTTTCGAATAGCGCTTCCTCCAAATGCTCGCGGCAAATTAGCCCAACAGGGGGGGGGGGGGGCACATTTATTTGTACCGTTTCTTTTTTCCCACCCAATATTTTAGTGCTCTGTTAGTGCTGCTTTCCGCGGCCTGTCCTCTCTTCCCTCTTAAGCGTCAGCTTAGTCGCCGTAGCAACTCGCACACTAGCGGAAATAGAAGTAAAAATTCTTGCACTTGTTTGATTTCTGCGTTCATCCTATTTTGTGCAAAGCTAAAAGATCAGATTTGCTGGCTTCTACAGCTTTCCAAACCCCCTTGCAGAAGCAGGCTGGGTACATGGTACCAGTACGTTTCATTCGCGCTCGCATTCAATCTCCTTTTTTTTTTTTTTTTTTTCTCGCTCTTCCACGCGCCGAAGGAAGAAGGAAAAGCGAAACGCACGGCTGCCTAAAAAAACGCACTACCAGCCGCGTCGGCACCCCACACAACGGTGTGATGCCGCCTCGCTCGGCTACCTTCGACGCACGAAGAGGTCCGGCGCCGCTCCGCCAGGGGCCGCTGAGTCATTTTTGCCCTTTCTCGGCAGCTCCTGCCTCCTCGCCCTCGCCGCAGTGAACCCAGCAGGAGGCTCAAGTAGTAACGTTGGGCTCAACAGCCGCCGCCACCGCGCCCGCTGGCCGCCGCCGCAGCGTCGTGCTCCCCGATTCGTGCTTTTTCGTGCGTGGGGCCAGCAGCCCGCATCACCTCTCCGCGTCGCGCAAGGCTCGCAGCATCAGCACCTCGGAGGACTTTCCGCTGCCGTCGGCGTTTGCTAGTGCCCCGTTGCTCCCTGGCAGACCTCTAGGCTGTTTTCCATGGGATTATCGTCGGTCGTCGGCCTCTGACAGCTGCTTGTTTTCTTCCTCGCGCTGCTGTAAGTACTCGTTGTCACAGAGCGGCTTCTTGCCCATGCTTCGTGGCGGTTTTTTTATTCTCTTTTTCGTTATGAAAAGCGTGATTTACAAACAAGACATGGAGCGAAATAATTTCATGTACTCGGCTTTCACCTAAGTTTAGCTCGATTACTGCCACCATCCTGTCGCTTGTCGACTCCGTGCGCCGAGTTCGTGCGTGATCACCGTAGCTGCCCGGGCCTGGCACCGTAACGAAGCTTTTGTCATCGCGTCGGACGATCGCCGCGGCGGCGCTCGGTTTCTGTCGCTGCTGAGCATCGCCCTCTTGCCTAAAACACGCCGGGAGCGCCTGTGTCTGCGAATGCACTGGGGAGATACAGTTGATGGGGCGCCGGATGCTGCCGTAGTAGCAATCGGTATCGCGCGCTCAGCTCCTTCCTTTCCCAATGCCTCCTGCCTTTCCTTGCAATGGCAGAGAGAGAGAGAGACACCGCCTCTCTCATCTGATGTTGCGTGCACCGAAAACCAGCGCAGCGCTGCCCGCGTCTTGCAGAGCGCCGTTTTCCTCTGATCGCGCTCGCTCGGCGCAGGAGCGTAGGTATTTATAGTATATAGCTTCTGTATACGTGTATATATTACTTGCATATGTGTATATCGCTACAGGGATCGTCCCATAATTTGGTGGTGTTTCGAGATGAATGGAACGCCTCTTGTCGGAGGAGGGCCGCTATCGCGGGTAAAAGATAAGATGAATAACGTGTTAGATAGGCGTTATATAATGGGCGCTAGCAGGTAAAAAACACGTCTTCGCTTTCGAAGTGGTGAGCGCTGTGACAAGTCGGCGAGACCGATTGCGTGGCGGGAGATTCGGTAACTGTATATGCTTTCGTTCCGTTTTGCTTTATTCTTCACTGCACAAGAGCCACCATACCGTTTCGTTGCTGATAGTATTACCAGCCGGATAGTACAACCGCGAAGTTGCGCGTAGTCTAATTTCACAGCTGTGCCCTAAACGCGTGCTGTTGAACATGCGTATGACAGCGTGTTTGCTGCGCTTGGCATCGCCGAGCTTTTCCGTTCTCTCTTTGAGCTCATCAGTGTTTGCGCTTTCACAGCGCACGGTCGCTGCTGCTTTTTCTAGTTTCAGCCACGTTCCATTTTACCAGCTTTCGCTGAACTGCCTTGCATCTAACCGACACAAATCCGGCGGTGTCTGTACTATCGGCTCCCTCAGCAAGGTGCGTATATATGGTCTATGCTACATGGATGACTGAGCAGAAATTCTAATGAACGTCTGCCGAGACTCGCATTACTATACTCAGTGCTGTGAGCACGACTATAGTGCGACTAATTTCAACTCAAGTGAAATTTATTTAGTTTCTTTACGAGTCTTTGTCGGAAAGTAAACCTCAGGTATCCGACAGCTCTGTTTATTCCTCTCGTGTAGTTGTTGCTCTATATCATATCTGGCAGTTCAGTTGTACTTATCCAAATAAGGCTATGCAGCTTCCCCGCCTTAGTATAGCTCAGTGGTTAGGCTGCTGAGCGCGAGGGCGCATGTTCGATGGAAGAGAAACACAAGGCTGCCGTAGACTACGTTATGTCAGCACGTTAAATAGTCGCAGATGGTCGAATTTACTGGACCAACCTACAACGATGCCCCCCGTGGATGACACCGCTTTGGGACGATATACCGTTTACAGTCTTTCGTTCGTTCTCGTTTTTTTTTTTTTTTTCTTCAAAATTCGAGAGGGTGAAATCCAGACTTATGTTCCGAGTTTATATATTCAGGAAGCAGTGGGAGGGCATTTTTCGAATAATTCGAGTTTTTTTCCTTTAAGATTATATCAGATCATGGAAAACCTGATTCGTTTCAGAAAGCATAAAATATTTCATTTACAAAAGCTACGTTATACGAAGTTTTGCACATAAAAGAGGTTTTATGTAGGTTTGTATCTGTGCTGGACCTGCGCAGTTTGTGCATTGCAACTGGGAGAACGTTCTTTTTAAGTCACAACTGCCGTTCGGAATGCGCGAAAAGGCGTTTCCTGTAGTAATCAAGGTGTAGAGCACAGTCATGACATGAAATCAATGCTGTATTAATGGTGTGAGCTCTTCGAACCATTTTTTGTTTGTTGTTGTTGTTGTTGGTTAATCCTGCGGAGCGCCACATTAAAGCTCAGAAAGCTGTATTGACATAAAGCACTTGACTCAATATGCGTTTTTGTAAAAGTCCCAAGACAGCTAGCCGCAATGTTTCGTATCTTCAACTGGTTGTCACCTTTATTGTGGACATTGTTTCATGGAAGTATCTCCTTTCGTGCCTGTAACGTAGCAAAGCGCGTTCCATGAGCTGACCAACTTAATAGCGCTCTTTGGTTACAAGGACAAGCCCACGCTCGGTAGGCCATGGCACTTCCACGATTAACTGACAGTGCTGTGCTTTTTGGGGTGAGATAACCAGAACTTTTAACTTACAACACCAAGGCTAATCGCGTTTTTGATATCCTAAAAACTTCGATGGCTATAGTAATGGTCGGCTTCAAATTTCTGTTGACATGCCTGACTGTAATAGTTAAAATTAAAATTAGTTAACCAGCTTACTAGTTAACAGCATTTCCTTATTTTCTGATGTTCGCCAACACTGGTACAGCGGGCTCGCAGAAGCCATCTTCGCATCTTAAAAAGCCTTCTAAAATTAGTGGCCAGGTTTTTTGAAAAGTTGGAGTCGAGAATTGGACGAAAGGTCGTCTAGTCGGGGACATATTGACGATGAAGAAGGAACGCCGACCAAATAAAAATATGTGCCTCGATCTCCGTGACCGTCGCTAACCTCAGTATGGAATTCATCGAGCGCCGTGCCCTTAAGACGTTCGCATCACCGCCAAGAATTTTCCTAAGATGTGCAGACGACGATATTGCGTGATGAAGTCCAATTAGCCGCCTTCTCTTCCCATTTCAATCCTATAGAACAGGCAATAGACTTCACTACTGAAGAAGCGAATGATGTGTTGCCCTTTCCGGACGTATCGATAAAACAAGGCAGCAAGGAGCTCAGAATAAGAGTATACTCTTATTCTGAGCTCCTTGCTGCCTTGTTTGAGGTACCTTGCAGTATGGTCCGATTTTCTGTTTATAAACAGAAAATCGGACCATACTGCAAGGTACCTCAAGTTTAATTCAGTTCACCCGGCCGCACAAAATAAATCGGTCGCTTTGTCTTTGTTCAGACGACCGGAACGCATCTGCAGCTCCCGTGATGAATTGACTTTCAAACTATACGACAAGAACTTTCAAGCAACAACTACCCGACCTAGTGTGTGCTATCCGTGGAAAAAGTTATCTCGCCCAGCGCGGGAAATGTCCTTGTGGCCCTTTAAATATACCCTGTGTTCCCGGAAATAAGCGAGGCCTTGGCGCGCATTATGCGCACCTTTAAAGTCCATATGTCGCCCACGTTCCGACAAAAAAAAAAAAAAAAAAAAATGTTTGGCAAACGTCAAAGACCCCCATCCCAAGAAAAAGTGCCCTCGCGTAGTGTACAGAGTTTTTAAGGCGACAGCCTTTAATGTCTCAAGCTGTCGTGGACAAAATATGTCCCGATTTTGCGGCGGCTCTTATTGGCCGAGGCGGGGTGACGTCATAGAGTTATCGGCCAATAACAGAGCGCCGCCACAGTATGCGCGAATGCGTGCCTTATATGGCCATATGCCAGTCACTGACTAATTGATTGATAAATAATTACTAATGACTACTCATTTAAGTAATTACTCAATTCTCTACTTATCTAATTATTTATGACAAAATACATTAATTACTGCCCGTTGCGTAGTAGAATGCGGCACTCAGGCTTTCGCCTTTCACTACTTTAGTCGCTAAAGTCCCTCGTAATTTTTGTTCAGAGTGTGACTACGTATACGTTGGCGAAACGGTAACTTCGAGAGCGCATAAAAGAACGCAGCACGACGTAAAAAAGAAGAAAAAAAGGGTGGATTTGATTGCTATCGCTGAGTACGCCGTATCTACTGGTCACGGTATCGGCAGGCGGCGAACACACGTGCTGACAACCTTTGAAAAGAAGCTACGTCCTCGCCTGCACTTGGAATCATTATTCATTCAAGCTACTAGTCACACTCTCTACCCCAATGCTGGAAATCTCAACCCAGTCTACGCACCCTCCCTGCGCCGTCTTTTCAATCATATTTAATTCGACTTAGCTGCTCGCTTCATTTCAATGCGAGCAAGGCTTCAAGACGGGAGCCGAAACGACTTGTTTTTGTTGTTGTTTTTTTTTTTTAATTTTTCCGGCGTTCCTTCTCACGGCAAATATGGTCCTGCCCTTATCGCGCTACAAAAACGTACATAAATTTCTAATAGAAATAGAGAGACTTGGAGGCAACCACACAGTCTCATTGAGGAAAAGCTGCGCCCCACCGGCAGCTTAGTCATTTACCGTACGTGGCCCTCAGTTGCACAACCCTAAAACCTTCCATTAGTGTCAGGTGAGGGACAAATATAGTCACAAAACTCGTTTAGATTAGATGACTTAGCTCATTGCCGATGGGTCGCACATGAGGACACCATTATGAAGCAGTAGATAAGCACGATGGAGGATATCATTTCGAATGAGGTGAGTGTCGGCTTTACGTGTGCAGTTGCGGTCCTTACATGCGACGTCCTTGTACTCTTAATGTGCACTCAAAACGAACTGGGTCGGAGTGTTTGCCTTGTGCGCCACGGATGTCAGCTGCATGCTGCACAAGTGAACATCTGCTTTCAGAAAAAAAAAGAAAAAAAGACACGTTGACGAGAAACCCATTGGGAGTACAAAACTGCAATACTAAGCATCGCCAACTTTAAAATTAAGCAGGATAAATTTTCAGAGTTGTAGCTTCGCAGACGTGATGGGCGCGTTGGTATTTTTTAAATTTGTTTAACACCTGAAATGATCAGAAAAGGGGTATCGCGTGACATAATCTGCCAATCGCCTAATAACTTAAAAACCTGTCGAGGCGATGCAGTGCTCAAATACTGTGCTCAACTAGGGCGCTCAACTACTGTGCCCAAAGATGTGGGATCAAATCCCGGCCGCGGCGGCCGCTTTTCGACGGCGGCGAAAAGCAAAGCACTCGTGTGCTGTGCGATGTCAGTGCACGTTAAAGAACCCCAGGTGGTCGAAATTTCCGGAGTCCTCCACTACGGCGTCTCTCATAGCCTGAGTTGCTTTGGGACGTTAAACCTCATAAGCTAAGCAATCAGTCTTAATGACATATATTTGTTATTAGGACTGAAATGATTCGCAAATAAAACATAGGCTTACGAACGCTGTCAGTGAAATGAAAGCAAAGATTAAGACAGCTAAAAGAATTTTTTTCATTTTTCAGATACGCTTCCTAATTTCATGAAACATTCACCTGGGAAATTCTGGACGTACCTTAACCCCCAGAAGCAAAAAAAAAAACTTTCAGTTAGCGAGACCAAAACGAAAAGTTCGCTAACTCTTTAAACGCATATTTTAACTCCGTGTTCACAGCTGATAATGGCCAGATTCCGATGGTTGATCATATCTGTCAGATACCATTAGATATGATAACGATAACTGAGGCTGGAGTACTGAACCTGCTACTATCAATTGATACGAAAATAGGAAACTGCCCTGATAATATTCTTAACACTTCTCCTCACAGATATGCCGAAGTATAAGCCAAATACTTGCATCTAATGTTTCTTAAATCCTTATCTACTTGTTCTCTTCCTGACGAATGAAAAATTGCGAAAGTAATTTTTCTACACAAAACAGGTAGCGAAGATGATGTTTCAAATTACAGACCAATCTCGTTAACATGCATGGTAGGAAAATTATTAGAACGCATTATACTAAAACATATCACTAGTTAACTTGACCAAGAGCGCGCACTGTCACCTGTCCAACATGGGTTCCGGAGAGGACTTTCCACCATCACTCAATTACTCGAATTAACACATGATTTGTCCCAAAGCATTAATAATAAAAAACAAATTGACTTAATTGAGAAG
>JAJIZL010019657.1:69671-104011 GCA_023969395.1 Amblyomma maculatum | reverse complement strand
TTTGGTTTCGCTTGTGGGGTTTAACGTCCCAAAGCGATTCAGGCTATGAGAGGCGCCGTAGTGCCGGACTCAGGAGAGTTTGTTCCGCTGGTGGTATATACCATGCGCTGACATCGAACAGCACTCGCGCACCTTGCTTTTCGCCTCCATCGAAAAGCGACCGCCAACGCCGTGGACGCGCTATGTACCGCGTGCGAGAGCAAAGCTCAGGTTTCGCATTTCGACTGCAGATAATTTAGTGCTCTCGGAAATTTTTAATGGTAAAAATGTTTTGGCCTGATATAAATGGACGATGAGAAAAACCGCTAAGAGGTAGCGGGATCATCTTATAACTAGATCACAAATTATTCTAAAGTCAGCGGTGGCTTGAAGCCGCGACGCTTTCTTGTATTTCATGTTATAATCCCGGTAAGCGTGATAAGTAAATAAAATAATAGATTGATTATCAGGAAAAGAGAGGCGCAGTATATATCTGTCACACATTTTGTGGACCCATGAACGTCGCCGCATTGGAAGCAAAGAAGGTGCGATGAAAGAGGAGGGAGTGAATGAGGCGCTGGAGTGGAGGGCTGAGGGGTAATTACGATCACATGAGAACCTTTACCATGCACTGACATTGCACAGTCAGGGGCGGTAGCTCCTGGCCCTACGGGTCTGAGAATGGTAGGTCCCCGCCGTTAGAGGCGGTGTAAGCCTGCCACCGGTGGTCTTACCTGTTGTAGGCCAGGATATGATCGGAAGACGGGGCCTATAGGGGCTTCACCGCAAGGCGTTGAGGAAGGCAGAAGACGGCAAGAGTTATTAGGAGAAGAACAAACTGAAGATTTATTTCACATATTTACAAAACACAAACGTGGAAGCACGTGAAAGGGAGCGACGTAGTTCTTAATCAAATGAGAGCACAGGCGAGTCACAAAGAAGCAGCCCTCGGAGACTGCTTAAATCACTTTCCACTACAATTGTGGAACCTGTAGCTTCCCAAATGTCCAATGGGCGCTGAGCCGCTTCTTTTCGCTCCACCCATGACTTCTTTGGCTCCACATAATTTTTCCACCAGCCCCTCACGCACAAACGCGCACACATACACGCACCTCCTCGCACTTGTACAGGGGATGCTGTAGACCGCTGAAGAATAGCCAAGTCATCCCCGTTGCTCTGTATGATGCGGCAGTGTCCCATCTGGTTCCAGGCATCTTTAATGGCACCGGCCAATCGATGGTGCACACATACTCAGCAGCGCGAAGTCCTGTTCAAAACAATACGTCTTAATGGCCTTCGAGCGGCGTGTGCAGCAGCTTCTTTGAGTTCACCGCCGCCTCCCTGAGAGCAATTAAGGAAGCAAGCTTCCGCAGTGAAATCGCAAAACGACGAGTGCAGCTGCTCCATTTCGACCCGCTGACCCGGCCCATTGTCCACAAGTTTCCAGTAACAAAACGTAGTCTTTCTGCAACGGTGCCGGCCAGGCGATAGGGCACCCATCTAAACTAGAGCCTGAGAGAACTACAACCTGGTCTAAGCCAGTACATTTTAATGATCACGTGTTGACACAAACAGAATCCCGAGGAATATGACAGATCTCGCGCACGGACCTAGTGCACAGAAATTGCGCCAAACTCTAGCGCATGGGATTTCATTCCTTGAGCCTAGCAAGGCTCTCGCCTTAAAAGATATCGCGACGTGTCTCTGCCTTATGTGTATTGTTTTCCTGATGACACAGCAATGCATACAAACAGCGAGGTTATACCGCACTATAGCCGATTAACACATGAAGGTAGAAGGGTTTAAAGTTACTGCACGCATGACACCGCTTAAAGAAAACAAACTGAGTAGACCGAGCACCACTGTAAGGAATGATATGACAGAGTACGATAATAATAATCAATCATTCAATAAATCTTTATTTAATGTGCCCAGGAACAACCATGTGGTCTTCGTGCTGCAGCACAAATAAAAAAAGAAACAAAAATGAAAATGCACAAACATGTTTACACACACAGAGAGAACACAAAGAAGAAATAAACAACAGATGCAAAGTAATTAAGACGAAAAATATCACGGAAAGAAAGCAATCAATGAGTAGCGTCACTTATATACACAGTCAGAGAATTTTTGAGCACATCACGACAGAAAAAAAAAAGAACGGTAGATAGAGAGAAAAAAACAACAACAAATAACTGGCATTTATTATAGTGATACAGAAATATACATAAAATAAATAACCATTCCAGGCGCAACAGGTGCGTGGTACTTAAAACACAGGCTAGAAATACAGAATAATACAATAAAGAAATGGAATTGAACACGGGACAGTAAGATTCGAACATAAAGTTTAAAGTTGAAATATAAGTAAGAAACAGATAAAAAGCAGTTCAAGATACATACAGCATTGAACAGGAGCAAAAGCAAAAATTGAAGTAAAAACAATATTTTAGGTCAGAAAGTGGGAGTTATATGTGATAAAATACTAATTAGAATACAACGCTACGAACATCTAATATAAATGAACAGAGTGAGTTTTGGAAGATGTCAAGGTGAGGACAGAAAGAGTTTAATAACCACTGCATTCTGTCCAGAGGGAAATGGGAGAGAAGAGACGGAGAAACTTGAAATGGTCTGAATTCCCTCAAGCTCTTTCGCGGAACGCGCAGTAGGATGTACTCTAAGAGCTGAGGGCACATAATGTCGCCATGAAGGAGTTTGTACAGAAAAGTGATATTAACTCTGATACGACGGCAGTGAAGAGAAGGAAGACTCAATTGGGCGCTCCTGGTGGAGCAAGAGGAGGAAGTTGCGCAAGGAAAGCGCTAATGAAATATCCGTGAATTTTTTTTTTGTACTCTGTCATCCTTATCCAAGTTCGGAACTCTCTCGAAAGACTGCAAACGAATCCGAGTGTGCGCATAGCCCACCGAGCAATGCGTTTAGTATGAGAGGAGAAGCTGAGGGTGAGGTCAAAAAGCACACCAAGGTCATGAATTTCATCAACCCTGTCCAATAGCACTGAATTCACAGAATAATGGTAGATGTAAGCTGTGTGTTTTACGGGTAAATGAGACAACCCTAGAATTGAGGGTAAGTCGATTCTTCGCGCCCCGATCAGAAAAAGTAGATATGTCCGATTGCAACAACAAGCAATCCTGAAAAGAATGTTTTACCATGAATATTTTTATATCATCAACATAAAGAAGAAACTAGGAGTTCTTTATCGCCGAGAAAACGTCATATAATAAAAACGGAGGAAAGAAGCGGGCCTAGTACTGAACCTTGAGGAACTCCACTCGCTGCAGGGTAAACGAAAGAGGTCTGTCCATTGACACTGATAAAGCAGAATCGATCAGGGAGATAGTTGCGTAGGAGGGCTACGAGTGAGACTTCGACGCCAGAGAGTAGAAGCTTTTCAACAAGTAGTGAGTGAGTAACAACATCGAAAGCTTTGCTCATATCACAGTATACAGTGTCAACCTGACCCCTCGAAGGACTGCTGCAGAGGCATACGTCATAAACGTGACTAGGTTGGTAGCAGTATAGCGATCCGACATGAAGCCATGTTGATTCGGTACTATGACATGTTTGAGATTGAAGGTAAGTACGTTGTGCAAAGCTAATTCGAAAAGCTTAGAGGTTGCACATAGAAGAGAAACCGGATGATAATTGGAAATATCAGATTTGTTTCCAGACTTGAAGACAGGAAACACGCGTGCCATTTTCCACACGCGAGGAAAGGCAGCATTTTTTAAACAGTTATTAAATATGGCAGTCAGTACTGGTAGAAAGATATAACTGAAGGCTTTTATTATGGCGGCTAGAATGCCATCAGGTCCAGGAGACAAAGATGGTCTCAGACGCTTAAGACTCTCAGTTATCAACTCCTCGTCAAAGAGAACGGAATTAGATAATGCACCAGATGGGAGGCAAACGGAATCACAATGTGGGTGTTTGTAAACGGAGGAAAAATGTTGGGCAAAACTGTCGGCAACATCCCAAATTTCCGAACCCTGAGAGTCAACTAAGCTGATACTCAAATCCGATTTAATGAAACGCTTGCGAACGTAACGCCAGAACTGACTAGGATGATTTGAGGCTCTCCTATCTAAAGGCTCAAGATAGGAGTCGTATTCCCGCTTGTATAAACTTTTGCAAAGAGAACGCAAGCGGCGAAACTCATCTGCCCAATTGTGAAACCCAGGGCGTTTCGCTTTACGATGGGCCCGTTCTTTGAGTTTTAACACCGTTATTAGTTCCCTTGAAACCCAGGAAGGGAACTTCCTACGTATAGGAGTTTGAAAAGGTATGTACCGACGCATACCATCAAGAACTATTTCAGTGAAGCAACTGACTTGTCCGTCTGAATCATTAATATCATTTAAAAGGGACGAGTCGACGGAAGAGAAGAAATTGAAAAGACCGACATAATCACCACATGCATACGCGAAACGGGGCGAATTCCTCACCCAATCTGAACTAGTAGAAGGTGAGGCAGAGACAGCAGTAGTAAATAGAAGTGGAGGGTGAAATTTGCCAAAGCGAGTCAGCGGTATGTCCGAACTCGAGACTTGAACACTTTCAAAATTCGATAGACAGATGTCAAGAATGTTACCACAGCAGTTTCCAATGAAATTGTGTTGCTGCAAAGAGTTAAAGGCTATAAAATCAAGTAGAGTGTTACACTTACTTAATATATAATGATTGTTGTGAGATGAAATAAATGAGTTCCAGTTGATACCTGGAGTATTAAAATCGCCTAAAATAAGAAGTTTGTGTTTACTAGGACGGGTTATAACATGTTCGATTGAGAGCAGAACATCATCATAGGCTGGAGGTGGAAGGTTCGGAGGAATGTAGAAAGCTGCAAGTAAAAGTGTTTCATGTCTATTTAAAGTGAGCTCAAGCCACACACATTCTTCAACAGTTTCCAGATCGAAACGTCGAACACATTTCACAGAACTGTCAATAGCAATGAGCACTCCAATTCCTCTTTGTTGGGGTCCTGTTTCAGGGCGGTCGATACGGAAAACAGAGTAATTATTTGGAAAGAAATCATTGGAAGGAATATCGCTTGACAGCCAGGATTCGGTAACCACAACAGCGGTATAACAACACGACAAAACGCTAGAAAAAAATTCAGATCCCTTAGTCCGAAGACCTCGGGCGTTTTGATAAAAGATGTCCAAATTAATGGCCATTGCAATTTAGCCTAAATCCCGAGGGATGCAGCATATCGGCGTAAAGCTTCCCACAAAAGTCCTTGTATATGCAACCCATCGGCCACATCGAAGGCTCAACAAGCTTACTGTAGGATTCTTCAATAACTTCAATATGGAAGGACGAGTAGGAGTCCTACCTCGTTTTCAGCTGCCGGCAGGAAATAAGGGTAATATTCACTGATTTAGGATGGTTGGTAAGGTCTACCGATGTTGTTTGGGGACTAAGCTTAGAGACGAAAATAGTCTTCCGACGCTTCTTTTGGTAAATGGCAACATTCAGGACAGATGAGCTCGATGCGCCAGTGATGGCTCGACTTCGGTGCTTCTTCATCGCACTAGATGGGTTAACCGCACAGGGAGGAGCAGAGGCAGAAGATGAACAGGTAATATCGCCGGGAGTCATCCCTCAATGAAGAGCGGCGGAGTAGTCCACAAACGGCTGCTCCGCACGGGGAGGATTGCCCACGGAAACGACGAGAGGACGCTCGACGAGAGGACGCTCACACTGCGAAGCAGCGCGCCGCACAAGCTCCTGGCGTAGGCCGCAAACATCGGCACGTAGAGAGGCAATGACCTCGGCTTGTTGTACGAAATCCCGCGAGTTCTCCCCACGAAGGCGCTCGTTCTCCTCCCGCAGCTGGGCAACCTCATCGCTCAGAAAAGAGATTCCCTCAAGCGCGTCGAGGAGGAGATCCTTTAGCAAGGAAAACTCACCGTCATGTTTGCCGGTCACGGTTGAAGGGGGAAAACCGGTCGGGTGGCTGGCCAGGAGCAGGGCGATGGGAGAAAGGAACGCAGCTGCCGGCGCACCACCGTCGCTAAGCCTAGCACCGTCAGACGACGACGACGCACACAAATTGCACACGAATGGCCGAGAGCCGGACTTCAAGAGTTGCAGCTCATCATCCACCCAAGTGGCACACTTCGTGTGAACACATTTCGCACAGTCGGCACAGCGTAAAAACTGCTGCTTGCCAAAAAACGGGCGAGTGCACAGCGCACATGCGTCCTTACTGGGTGCCATCTTAGGAAAAAAAAAATTAATAATAATTTTTCACAGGAATTGAAATGCGCAATATCCATACAGTGGTATGGATATATCCACACGCAGCTACTGTTCTTTGTCTCACATCACACCATCCATTCTCATCGTCATAAACACCAACCAGCCTGACTATATACATGCACTACTGGGCAAAATCCTCTCCCATGTCCTTGTAATAAAGCTGCTTCCATTTGATCTCTAAAAACGTCTTAATCTATTACGTTCAACTAACTGTCACCACCCCCTGCTACGCTTCGCTTCGTTTGGAATTAGGCCTGGCACTTATGAAAAATTGTTTACCTTCTATTATCAAAACAACAGCTCAGCAAACACCGCGCACGCATGGCCGGCCGTCCTCGTACTTCATGCCATCTTAATGTGCGCATGTGGACTAGTCGGTGGATTGCCTCTGAAATTTTACTTTATGATTTTCCAAAGTTCAGTCATGGCGATGGAGTATCAGTACTGTGTATTTTCGAATTCCAACTCATTGGTTGGTTGGTTTGTGAGGTTTAACGTCCCAAAGCGACTCAGGCTATGAGAGACGCCGTAGTGGAGGACTCCGGAAATTTCGACCACCTGGGGTTCTTTAACGTGCACTGACATCGCACAGCACACAGGCACTTTGCTTTTCGCCTCCATCGAAAAGTGGCCGCCGAGGCCGGGATTCGATTCCGCGTCCTTGGGAACAGTAGTCAAGCGCCGTAACCACTGCGCCACCCCGGCGGGTGAATTCCAACTGAAGTACTGAAATTTTACTTGACGTAAAATCGATTAATTGTAATGTAAAGTTCTTTAGGGCTTGCGCCAGTTTTCGTTTCACACTGCAAGACAAGTTAACTTTATTTCAGTTCGTCGCTTCGTGTTTTACGTCGCTCTCTCGGCTCGCCAACAAGCATTTTCCACTTAAAGGTAGCAGTTACTCTGTTATGTTAGAAGGTGCAAATCCCTCATACTATTATAGGGACACTGATTACAGAAGCGCAGCTTTTGGGATAGTTGGGGTATGGTTAAGGAAAGACTAGGGCAAAGAAGCACATTGAAATAAAAAAAAAGTGCACCGCCGTATTCGATACCGGATCAACGAAGATGCACAAGCAGGGAGCATGAGGAGGGGGCGCAGGCTTATGTGACCTAGAGATTTCGAGAAACTTTTGGACCACGTTTTTCTGCACCGTGTATTCACAAACGATAATAGTCCGCGGCACCGAGAGGAAGCTGGCGGCTCTATGCTTCATCAAATGAGATTTATGCCAATTTCATGGCGCTTAGACGACAGAAAGCAACATTTCGCCATAAGTGAGGGATCCTGTGCAGATGTATTAGTTTTAAAGCATTTTCTTCTCATGGCGTTATTTTGGATTTTTCTACCTAGTCCTCGGCCTATGTTTATCGCATTTCACCGTACCGTACGCTTGGAAAAGGACGCTACGTTCCTTCAAAGCCTGTTTAGAAAACAGCTTCCAGGTAGGCGTCATATGCTCCTCGCCATTCCTAGCCATTGATGCCTGTCGCTTCAGAGAGCAACGCCCGAGATCATTTGTGCGACGCCTGTGGGGGAAGCCTTCTTCCGTCATCGTTTGGAACTCAATAGATGGTCTTCGAATTGCCGCTTCACTTAGCGCAGCATTCGCACTTGTCCGCACCAAATAAAAAAGAAGCGTGGAAGAAGGGGCGGATTGCAGGAGTAAATAAGGATGTACTCTTTGCCTTGAATCGGCAGGATACACTGAAAATACTCATATACGTATTTCATGTTGATTGTTAGTTTGAGAAGCTTTGCGAACTACAAATTTCCCGACATAAGTTTTGCAGCAATAAAGAAATTTCCGCATTTTTGCTTGACAGCGCTTTCAGTCTGGTTTTAAATACGCAAATACAGCAAGCCTTTTATGTTTTTCTAACTTATTGTGTTTCTCGCAGCTAACTCCTAATCTGGCTACTGACCGAAACTAAAAAGCGGAATGTGTGATACAACCCTATAAAACCTCCCTCTGCCCTAAGCGATGGCCAAAAGATGTCAGTGAACCGCACTTCTTTTAGTTCTGGCGGATCGCGGATTCCTGTTACATTAAACTATGAAGCATGGCTATCTTAAATGAGCAGACAAGGGACCTCAAGACAGCAGTTTTCATTGATAGTCACGCAGGATACTCATTAGAAAAGCCGGCGCATACGAGACGAGAAACGGCGAGATGTTGATAATGAATTTTAATATAATTCGTCTCGGATTTCGTGCTTTGTGGCATCTCTTTCATTTATCCGATCGGCAACTCCTCCCAAATCAAGTGGAGTGTTTCTCAGAATGGACGTGGCCTATCAATATCATGTGCATACATGCGCAAACGCTGTCCCAAGCTCCTCATTTAAGGCATGTTTGAGCGTAAATATATGTGCCCATGCATTTCTACAGGCATGCAGAAAAGAACAAACAGATAATTGTGCTGAACATGGCATTGAGAACATGCACAAGAAATAAAAACTTGAGCGCAATTGGTATTTTCTCGATTGTGACTTTAACATGTTGTTAATTGCAATTAGTAAACTATTATATAAGCTGTAGTGCGATAAAACGTAACTGCCAGCTCAGCAAGCAAAGTTACAGGCATTTGTTCAGTTCATTTTACAATCTACAACAAATATCCTACAACAGTGCAGTAATAACTAATCTTAAGAGTATTGCACAAAATATTAACCAATATTTTCACAGCGTTTTCTCCGCGCCCACTGGACCTTCATTTGCAACGTTCGTTTAGCTTTTCCTCAATGTTACCGATTTGATTTCACATGAAGGTGTAATGACTATGCTGCTTAGACAAAATATTAAATCTTCTCCAGAACCTGATGGTATACCAGGCGTATTCATTCGCCGTTTGGCTGAAACACTATGCAAGTTCCTCGTCATCCGTGCCTGATGACTGGAAAACTGCGCGTGAGGTGCCCGTCCCTAAGAGGGGTGACCCACTTCTCTTGTCCAACTACCACCCAATATAAATATCATGTTCTTCTTGTAAATTTATTACCATATCATAGCTGACCTCATTTCAAAATTTCTTCAAGATAATAACAATTTGTCCCAACACCAGCATGGCTTCAGGAAAGGGTTTTCTACGGTTACGCAGTTAATCACCTGATTTTGCTTTCTTTCTTCCGTAGTAGATAGGACCGGCCAAGTAAACTTTATTTTCTTGGATTGCAGCAAGGCGTTCGACTTAGTACCGCATAACAAGCTAATTGAGAAGCTTCAGATGATAGGATTGCCCGATTTTCTTTTTGCCTGGGTATTGATGTATTTAATGCAATGCGAACCGTATGTTACAATTAACGGAGAAGATTATTATGCTCTTCAAGTCACATCTGGTGTCCAATAGGGCAGTGTGCTTGGACCCCTGCTATTTTTGATATATTGCAACGGTATTGTCGATGTGGTTGATAACCGGTGCAGATCCGTATGTATGCAGATGACGGATTTATAATTAGTGAGATCCGGTCAGCTGACGATCAGGCAGTACTAAACATGACCCTTAACAATATGCTCACATGGTGTTGTAGATGGGGTATGAAACTGAACTCTGAAAGAACGCCTTGCTACGGGTGACAAGAATACTTCATCCATCAAAATGCTGTTTTCTTATAGATTCAGGTCTAGTTGCTGAAGTTAGGGAATACAAATATCTTAGTGTGACGATAACAAGCAATTTAAGCTGGAGTACGCACATCTCTAAAACTTACTCGTCAGCCATTCGAAAACTTTGCTTGTTGCGCCATAAACTAATGGATGCACCTCTCCAAGTTAAGAGTGGCATACGAAACATTTATGACTAAATTGGAGTAGGCCTGTATTGTATGGGACCCGTATACTATCAACAGAAATGCACTAGAGCGAATTCAAAGAAATGCTGTCCGATTCAGGTTTTCGCAGTACAGTCGAACGGTCTCTCTCTTCACTAATGCAATCAAATTCAATGCCTACCCTTCATTCCCGGCTAAAATTTCTTCGATTTAAATTTGTTATTTTTATTTATTAATCATAAACTTGGAGTAAATTCATCAGCGTACCTGATATTATTGAACACCAGACAAACCCGACACTCTCATCCTCTTTCTATGACCTTGTATTTTGCTAAGATTAGCTTATTTCAACACTCTTTATTTTCGCAGCACACCAGTGATTGGAATAGCTTGCCAGCCGTCTGCCTACAGTCTCTTGACCTGATAAATGACCTTGTTCAGCATTAATTCACACTCTGCTGTTATTATCTTCATTTCCTGCTGTTTTCGCTCGGTTTTGTTAGCATTTTGGCACTACTGCTCAGTGTAATAATTTGTTTTTAATCCACTGCTGCTTGGACCTCACGGCCTGTAGTATGTATTTAAAAAATATTTTGCATACTAAACAAAATAACGTTCCATTCAGGCGTCAGAAACGACAGATTGCATCCTGAGATCAAATGATAAATGCATGTCCGTAGCAGACGTTTGCTTAATGAGGCTAATTCGCCAGCCTATGTGAGACTTATCTATTATGACCACAACACTCACTAATATGCTCCAATTTTCTTGGCTGCTTCGCCGATCGGACGAACGCCTGTTTACGTATCCCAACATATCGCCGTGCTCCTCTAATAAAAAAGGCAAATGACCTGACGCGAGTTTTTAAAACTTTTATAACTTTTATAATCTTCTGGTGTTTTGTTTCACTCAATGTGGACCAGATTGCTTCGCGAATCCCATAAACAATTAGATGAATAACTTTTATATACTTCTGGTGTTTTGTTTCACTCAATGTGCACCAGATTGCTTCGCGAATCCCATAAACATTTCGATGAATGATGTTCCCTAATCACAACTTTAATATAAGAATATCAAGTTTGTTAGACGCTTTAGCTAAAGGCTGCTTAACGACAACGCTCCATATTACGGAAGGGCTGAAAAGTGTTCTCAGCATAAACATCATTTTACATAGCCATTAGGCATTCACCCCTTTCAGTAAAAGCCCTTGATATGGGTGCGTGTGTACGCGTCCTGGAGGTTCTGTTTGTCTATGCCTGTGTGGGTGCGCGCGTTTACGTGTGTGGGTGCGCAACCATTTAAGCGGAAGTCTGTATGTGCCTGCTGTAGCGTGGGTGTGAATATTGCCGCGTGTATGTTTGTGCGTGCATGCGTGCGAGCGAGTGTTTATTATGGAAGTGATCCAGACGACCAGGCTGGTGGTACGTTTAAGCTGTACCAGGATGCATGGAACGCACCGAAGCGCCCTCCTCAGATCCTGTGGTTTGAGGAACCCCCGCCAACAGCGAAATCCTTAGACCATACATCTTCACGCAGCCCAAGGGCGGGTTCTATATTTTATAATGGCACACACTATAAGGGATAACTGTCGAAGTATGTGAATATTGCGTTGAAGCTACGAGTTATTACGTATTTGTATCGATTGTTTAGCATTTTGAAGCATGCGCTAAAATGTGCGCCGGGATACAATCAGCCGGTATACAAATACCTTTTATATATTGTAATCTGTCTAGAACACAAAAGCAAAACTCTGAATACGAGAGCTTTTACGCTAAACGTCTGATAACCACTTCATAATAAATATGGTGCCCTCAACATATTTCCGCATACAATCCTAATCTCTATTTGTTGAATCCGTTGGCATGTGGCCTTATAAGTGTGGCTGTAGCGCACAACTTTATCCTGTACTCTTTGTTTGTTCATGCTCGTTGTTGCAAGACGCAGCTTTATCATTTTCATTGTCGCGCAAGATACACAGAGTCTCATCTTGAAGATTCCAGCCACTCACGTGTGCTTCTGCAATATTCCAGGTTATGCTAGCCACCGTTAACGGCTTTGTCAAGATGTTATATTGAGCGTTGGCGCTTGCGACGGGCATTTTTAGTTCGACGCCTGACGAACACGTTTGCTGTTATCTCTGTCACCGATCCTCTCAGTTCTTTTGCGGGCACAAGTCAGCCCAATAAAGAATTTCATTCGAGTGCAGCGGCAGTGTTTTCATCTGTGGCTACCGGGCCTGTCACAACTACGTGTAATATAGTCAGAATAATGCATCGAGAAATTTTACTCATAGCTCACTGTACCCAAATATTTAACCTCGCATTCTTACCCAGGTAACACAGAATGTGGGGTCCCAGTAGGTCCGATGTAGGCAAGTGGGGCTGAGGCAACCAGCATAAAACCTGCATCGGTCCCCGATGGGGGACAAGTGGGCAAGCCCCATTTGGGCTTGCCCCTATTATTCCTGCGTGGGTCCCATAGCGGCATTGCTCGGGCTAATGCAGAGCACATTCCTGCATCCAGACCACAAGGGTCCCTTGTAGGATATTTGAGGGCAATCCAACCTAACTGTGGGCTTTTTATGGGGAAGCCCTCACCGATCCCCAATGAGGCTGCCCCCACTAAATCTTTGTGGGACCAACATCGGTCGTAGTGTGGCAAGAACACGGACATGCCCACATGCTGCCCCAATCAGCCCCTTGTAGGTTACTTGAGGGCAGGTGAAATATGAATAAGAGCTCAATTTGGGCAAGCCCTCCTGAAGCCCAAATGAGGCAGCCTTAGCTAGACCGCTTTAGGTCCCACATAGGCTGTAATTGGGCTGGAAGGCGGGCGTGCCCGCATGGTACCAAAATCGGTCCCTTGTGGGGACTTTGAAGGCACGTGCAACAGCAGGTGGTCTCTAGGTTCAGAAACAACACCCAGCCCAATGGGGCGGCCCACATAAAACTGCTTTATATCCCGCATGGGTCATAGTGGGGCTGGAAGGCGGGAGGGCCAGCATGATACCAAAATCGGTCCCTTGTGGAGAATTTGAAGCCACGTGCTACAGCAAGTGGGCTTTAGGTTGAAAACCAACACCCAGCCTAATTGGGGCTGCCCACACAAAACCGCTGTAGGTTCCACAACGGCCGTAATGGGGCTAGAAGGCGTGAGTACAATTGCGTAATTATTGTTTCCAACCTTTATTTATATTAGGTGTTGCCCTAAATTACTAATATAGATGATTTGTATAACAGTTGTTGCAATGTTTAGTCGATTAGAAATTTACATGGCTTTTGTTTTCGCGCTCATGCAAATTGTGCTAAACATACTAAAACAAATTGATTGCTAACTGTTGCTCCTAATGTGGTTGCTGTGGACAGCCTGCAACTCAGCACAATATTACTGTTCAGAACACACATCTTCGTAGCCTGAACGAGATGTACATGAAGTCATTTAGGCTAGATGAATGTTGTGAATTATTGTAAAATTTAATATTGTGGCTGTTTAGGAAGTGCAGACATGTATAAAATAATTACCTAATTATGTGCATAAATATTTATTGGGAAAACTTGGACTAGGGCTTTCCATCAATTTCCTGCCTCGGACCCTTATGAGAATAATGTGGGCAAGCCCAAGTGTGGCTTGCGTTATAGAACCCGCATCGGTCCTATGTCATTATCTGAGGGGCTAACCAAAATTTAAAAAAAATGTTCATCCAGAGCGGCTGCCCACGTCTGTCCAAAGTAGGACCATCAGGGGGAGTTGGTGGGTTGTGCCCTTTTGGCAATGCCGGAAAAATGTGGGCAGCCCCAGAAGGGCTGCCTTCATCGGTCCCTAGCGGGGCCCATCGGGGCTGCTTTGTCGACAGCCCCCTTCAGGCCTACGTCGGCCCCTCTTGCAGCACCCACATTGAGCCCACCGGGGCTGTCCTTCATTGCCTACATCGGACCCACCGGGGCCCACCCTTCATAGCCCACTTTGTGCTACCTGGGATACATATATGTAGAAAATATGATTACTGCTTTGAAATACGGTGAATAACAGGCTGTATACTTCACAAGCGCTGTATAAAAGTAAAATTGGTGATAGCTAAACTGAAGAAAAAGAAACGAAAAAAATACCCTCCGCGTTTTATGCGCATGTCTTGTGACAGGAGGTTTCAGGTACTACAAATTCTCGTTCTAGGAGATACCTCACAAATGTAGGAGCGTAGCTTCCATTTTGTTGCTTCCAAACAACATCAGGCAGGATCGATGCCAGCAGTGATAGAGGATGATGGTAAAGAACACTTGACGGAAAATAATTTTTTCTGGGTGGAGGCTGCGTGTCCCCGCGACGTCATGACCACGGAGCCGTCACTCTACTATGGAATACGGTCGCTTCGCTAACGTTAATAAATTCACATATTACACTAACGGAAGAAGCAGGGATGGTATTAGGTTCAAAACAATTGGATCCATGTAATTGTCGCCGACTCCCTAACCTAAAAATACATGTCACGCAAGCTATCTAATCTCGCTTGCAAAATATCAGGCCAAGCTGAGCACGTCATTCCGAGCAAAATATCAAGCCAAAGTCAAATATCAAACAAAAATATCGCTTGTAAAATATAAAGCCAAGCCGAGCAAGTCATACTGGCATACCTGGACATCAGAGCGCAGAGACAAACGAGCTTGTCGATGCCACAGCCCCAGTATTCATCTTTTTGGATCCACCATCTCTCCCCTCGCATCCCCGCCTCGAACCCATCACTACATACCATAACATACTCCAACAGGTCATTAGTTGTTCGAAACTTTAAACCCACTAAGGAGCACAGCAGGGTTAGAAGAGCCTCTTCCAAACGCACACCCCTGAGAGAGCCGGGCGCCGGGCCGGGGGACGCTTGTACCCATTTTGCCGGTGGGTGTCCGGCGGTGGGTTTCGAACTGGTACAAGCTTCCCCCGGCCTGGCGCTCGGCTTTTCCAGGGGTGTGCGTTTTGGAGAAGCTCCGTAAACCCCGCTGCGCGCCCCTCCTCCGCAGTGGGCCCAAACCCAGTTTCGAACCTCGCAGCCTGCAAAGGTGGTTCTGTTTGTCTTGCAAAGGTACTTCCTTTAACCCTCACCTGAAGTGCTCCCTTAGAGCCTCAGCTACGATGTGATATATAAAGAACGCCGCAACAAGCAGCCCCGTCGAAAAACCCATAGAATAGACTACTTGGTAAATCAACGCGTGCCCTTCGTATGCAGTTCCGTGTAAATATACAGTGCTTAGTTGTAATATAACAGCTGAACAGCGGGGCTTCACGCGTGCTCTCACCTATAAACTATCATACCTTTCCCATTGTTAAAATTGTTTGGACTCCTGGTCACTCCTCCCTTCCTGGCAACGAGAGTGCGCACGCGCTCACCCGAGCATCAACCTTCCGGGCGCTGTCGACGGAAGCGGAGGGGGAAGTAGACACAGAGGACGCCAGCAAAGTTCCACAGTCTTACACCCACATTACACTATATTACCGCACACAAAGAAGAACTCTGCCACCGCCGCACCCAACACTCACCAAGGCCGAAGCTGTGGCATGGCGACAACTGCAGACTCACACGTATACAAATTTGTACCACAAACATTTGTTCTTCCCCACCCGCTACCCAGATAAATGCCCCACCTGCCAACAACACCGACCTACACTATACCATTCTGTTTGGGCCAGCCCAAAGCCACCCGGCGGCATTCCACCTGTACCTCACCCCACCCTCTCATCTTGGGAAGATGCCTTGTCCCGCACGGAGCTGGCCGAACAACGCCGGCTAATCGAGCGGGCCGAGAGGATTGCCGTGGCCCATGGGCTTATGGACTGATTTGTATTTATTCTTTCTGAGACCGTTTTATTCGCAACAACCCGCAAGACCAGCGACAGCTGTTCAGGCGGGCCTGCAGGATTGAGGCGGCACATGGAGCCCTGGACTGAGGGCTCCACTCAGGAAGAAAAGGAAGTTTACATAATAAATGTTTTTCCGCCTCCTCCTCCTCCAACAGGTACGATTGCCAGGATAGATGTTCCCGATACCCCCTAAGAGAATCGATCATTCATAACACTTCCATTTCTGGCGCTACAATTCCTGTCCTACAATCACCTAAGGTAACCACACGCTGTACACGCATAATCGCAGATTCATTTTCAGCTCATTGCAAACTTTGCGGCCACAAAGGCGACCATTATTGCTTAATATGTCTCTTACTAAGCAGCCTAAGCTATTTTTTGTAATTTGAACGCAACATGGGTGTTTTGGAGACACTCTGTCTCCAGTGCCTACCTCGCGGCCCAAAACTCTTTGGCTCAAATACCTTGGGCAGCGATTGGTTCAACAGAGTTCTTTTAAATACTCGAACAATCCTGGCCTTGCCTCCTAACTTGTTTTCCTTGAATAAATAGTACTTTTCTGTAACTACAACTTCGCAGGGCTGGAAAACAACTTTTATTGGGGGCTGCAGTATGCCCAATTATTAATGAGCGCCCCAAGATTTATTTTAAGTGCTCAGTCAGGGAACATAAAGCTACCACACGTTTTCAATGTGATATATAAAGAACGCCGCAACAAGCAGCCCCGTCGAAATACCCATAGAATAGCCTACTTGGTAAATCAACGGGTGCCCTTCGTATGCAGTTCCGTGTAAATATACAGTGCTTAGTTGTAATATAACAGCTGAACAGCTGGGATTTCTTCCAAGCACGTTATAAAACTGTTGCAACGGCCCGGCCCTTTGATTCATTATCGCAATATGTTTCACCTTAACAAATATTGCCGAGACGGTATTGGTTGCGCATAGCACAGCCATCCTATAGTGTGACCACTAGAATTTGTCTTGGTTGCAGTCATTTACTGTTGAGAAAAGTAAACAGCCACAAAGTCATAATCATATATTAGTCATAAATAAAGCAAACCTCTGTTTTAACGCTAAGTTAGTCTAGTCTCCCGGCTATAGCCGTAGCAGGCGCCAAGCAGTTGCAGGCGAAAAACGTACACTAAGTCAAAAATATGTCGTTCTCAATCATTCCATGAAAAAACGATTAATTTTCTGACTCATCTTACAATGGGCGGGTAACGCGTGTGAGTAATGCACGAGGCTCCGATCTCTTCCTCTCTCGCAACTCGAACAAAAGATCTCTGGCGGAGGGGGAAAGAGCGACACTTATGCGCGTAGTGGTTCGTGAACTGCCCTAAGCGTTATCGATCTTCCGGAGATTGCCGAAACTTTATGAGCACCGGAAGGCATATGGAGTGCTTCTCTTTAATTGCTTCCCTAAATTGATTCCTCGCCCCACCCGCTTTTGTAATACGTGTACCCGCGGCTCGCAGCGTAATTGAGTGACCTTTGCGCCCAGCGAGCCTGCTATTTAGTGGAGGAACAGAAACTGCGAACTCAAGTCAGATTATATATAAGGTACACAATAAAATGACAGTAGATGCAGGTTAACTTGACACACAGCTCCTATACTTGTGTCTTTTCGCATATACACCACCAAAAAACAGTTAACATGACTTTGGAAACGTCACCACCGCCTTGAATGCAGGAACGCGTTCAGGTCTGCGTGAACATCTACGCTGAAGTCATCTGTCTGACGCGCTACCTATATTGGGTACTTTGGAGTCAATTAAAATATTTAGAATAGGGAGGTCTTTACTATGCGTCTTAGAAAGAAAAAAAACGTTGACATCTTTCCAAGTTGCATGCGCATCGTTTCAACTGTTACGCTGAGTAATAAAATAAACAAGCGGCTTTACAAAACAGTAAAAAAACAACAACCTTGGGTGCATTCCCTTTCTGAACATAGGCCTTTCCCGACTGATACCGAGTGATAAACGTTGAATATAGCGACGTATTGCATAAAATCACTTTTCTGTGCATTGTTGGACTCTTTCGTCGAACCAGAATGCGGAGGGTGGTTCTTATCAAGAGCCTCCAGAAGCTATTATCCGCGCTGTCCGCTCATCAAAGTGTAGCAGGTGGACCGTGCTACGGCCGCAGTCAGGCGACTTTTCTCGCGAGCGTGGAAAGCAGCAAATGAACGCTGAAAATAGGAGCTCATAGGCAGTCTGCTTACCTTGCAGACCTTTATTACGACAAATCTTGTATACGGTGCTTCGCCCGCTATCATTCCTTTTCAGCCCTGCCCCTCGTCAGGCCTGTCCATCAGACTCAATGTCCATTCGTGGACATCAGTGTCTACGGCAACTACCATCTACTCTCAGCCACACACAGCACCGATCTGTTTGTTACTCATCTCCAGTTCTTTTGCGACTCCGGAGTGGCGTCTTCCCCTCATTTGACGCCTTCTTTCCGCATGACCACATGCTTATACTTTTTCCAACTTCGCAGCTCTAACCTGATTGCGACTGTAACTTATGTTCTCGCTCTTCATTGTTTTACTTTTTTCTGTACCCGTCACCAGGATACCCGCTCCTCCACGCTTGCCGAAACGTTTTCTTTCCCTGCGTTGCACCTTATCGGCTCCAGCTTCGCGACTGCTCGCAACAAATGCGTGCTCATTAATTCCCGGCAAAACTACTACCCGTGTAATCAAACGCGCTATTCTGTTCTTATGATTCTTTGGTCTCGAAACATGTTCAGTTCAGTGCAGAAACTCGGTCAAGGCGATACGCCTTGTTTTGCTACATATTTGATAAATTTTACCTTGTTCTATTTAAGGGAGTAAAACACATTTCTCAACCCGGGTCGACTGTCCAGATATTCGTGTTTCATTTGTGCAATGTAGAATGAAGATTTGATAAATTAATAATTATTTATTTATTTATTCTAGTTCGTATGGTGAATGTTCATCGCTTTTGTATCCTGTTTTTTTAATATACCTCATTGGTCTGGGAACGTTTAAGATGCAAAGCTCCGCAGAGGCTATAGCACGGCAGGCCTCATTGGGGGCAAGCTCACCGCTGTTCTACAGTGGGCAATTTGAAACTTTTGAAACTTGTGTTACGCGCTTGTATGTTGATATTAGGCTTATACGGAAATGGGTGCATCGGACCTGTGAAGTGTGTTGTGTCTTCACGCTTACCTTGCGTTAATGGCGGCAGCAGAGTTGTAAAAATAACATTTCGATTTCGTTGTCCTCCGCGGCTTCATATACTTGTCGCGACAGCAGCGAAATATATGTTTGCAATTGGAATTTTCACGTTGCGTGAGGTGTCCCTTATACTAGGAAGCGGAGCGAGCCCAAAACAATAATACAGACGACAAGCGCTATAAATTTTGAACTCATACTCTGTGTATCAAGTCTATCTCTCAGGTCATCAGAGAAAGTCTAAAATAAGAACACACCGCGGTTCATGGTTAACGCCCTGCTTATAGCGCACAATGAAGATATCTGGGGACCAGTTGATGTCATTTGGCCTTTTGCGCATAGACATGCCAAATAATAAACATATATGTAGCTGCTACATTCGTAAAGTTAAGCCTCCCAGAACTGAGCTTTCACGCTCATGTGGCTGATCCCCCCTTCGAGTATGGCGTTTCAAGGCTGTTTCACATGCAAGTGGAAACTCTGGCGATTTCTGCCGCGGCGACACAAAAACCTATTTTGAGTTGTTGCGGCGGCTCGAGTGGCGAGAGCGACGCAGTTCCAAGTACGAACTGTTTCGCTCTTTCGCTGCCGCTCGTCGCTGAGTTTGCACAATCGCTTGCATGTGAACCGACTGTCACGCTCATTGCTAGCTAGTGATTAAAATTATTTCACTGTGAAGAAGTCTTCCTAGGTGATCAAGTGCGGGTATTTATGCTCTCTGCTTAATCTAGCATAATCTAGATATAAGCAGCGGGCATATGACAATCGTTTCAGTTTCTCGTAAATAAGGAAATTTGCGTGGAGTAAAGAAATTTTAGTGAAACCTTTTGGTCGCTGTCCCCATAGCTACTGCGCAGCCCCTAGTGGTCGCATTTGTCCCCGAACCAAACTTCGGCGAGAGGTTCATGACTATTTGGAATGTTGAATGGCTCTAGTAGAACTAAATATCTTTCAGCCCTTATCCTTTCCCTGAAAACGCTCTAGCCACTAAAAATTTAACATCCGTGGTTCTCGCGGCACGCAGTTCATACACTCGTCACCTGTAGCCATTCGGTGCAATTCCGGTCATTTCTTTGCATGGCCCAGTTGTTCTCAAAACTTTACTTGCTTGAAGGAACCTATGCATTCGTTCCTGGCTCCAAATAAGCTGTCATAATAGGGCTATGTCTTTTTGTTTCGAAAGTTTCACTCCTGGCTAAAGGCAAACTAGCGCTAACTGTAGTGCAATAAATATAGACTGCTCTCTTTGCTACCACATGGCTCCTGACGGCAAACTAAACGCTCGAACTTTTTCATTTAATAAACACTGCAGTACTGTTAAAAATGGCTGCAGTCAATTCGACAGGGACTGTTGGATCTCAGCACTTGAACGCGCGCTTCTTTTCTGGACTGGACGTTATGGTACAGTGGTTAGGGCTCTCGACTACTGTGTGCAAGGATGGGAGATCGAATCCCGGCAGTGGCGGTCGTTTTTCAATGGAGCCCTTAGATAAAATGAAACGTTAGCATCACTTAAGTATATTCCTTCTGCATAATAAATATTCGAGAGAACAATCCCACATAGTGTTAAAGTAGTTTATTCACAACGCATGTAGTATTCACAACATAGTAGCTTATTCACAACGCATGTACACTTTATTCTTTTCCGCAATAGCATAAGCTGCACATGTTTCTCCAAACACATTTCCTCCTTAGCACTTGTTGCTTGACTTTATCCTCGAACTTTTTTTCCATGTCATTTGTGGTTCACTGTGCGATTATTATCCTGTGACTTCGTACTCCTCTCTCCCTCCCCCCCCCCCCCTTTTGCAGAAAGTTTTAAGAATTGCCCCCCTTAGATATATTCCTTACCTGGGGCCTTTGCAAAGCCTGTCCCTCTGCAAGGTGTGTCTGCACCAAACCCGCTTAAGGGGTGACTAATCATTTACGTGATATTGTAGTTTTTTCTGGTACTGCCGCTTTTAATTCTTTTGCACGCCACAGGATCTCTGGTTACAGGCTACGAAACACATACTGAAGAATTTTTTTTGTTCACTCCATGACCTACTTTCTTCTCACCCATCCTCCCCTCCGCACTCCTTCACCTACTGTCTTCTCACAAACAAAGGCTTATTTAAACCTCTGCCAGCGATGATCGCTTTGCCCAGACGCAGACATGTCCACTTGTCGAAACGTTGGCTTAACCTACGAACTGAGGTGTACCCCATTTACCCTTGTTCAGTGCTACTTCATACCTTGTAAACCATCTTCTTCCTCTCGTTCTACCTGGACTTTCAGTGCCGGCTATTTTTAAGTACAAACGTATAAGGAAACACCCTTTCAGAAATATTTCTCCATGAGGGCCCAGAACGATACCCTCTGAAAGCGTGTAGCATTTCCTTCCTGATGCCAATCGATAACAGGAACGGATTATTGCTCAATAGCGAACTAATTTTCGAGAACGAAAAAATACAACAGAGTCGGCGACGTGAATCTCAACAGCACGTATTTGTTTCTGCTAGACAAGGACATTTCGTCTTTATTAGAAGCTTGGTTACATATACCTTGGAGACCTATTATACATGCAATAAATAAATAAATTTACGAAATTATTTTCTCGACGTTTGATATTAAAGTTAAACTTCTCATTCTACTCGGGCGCCGGCAAAAAAGAAGTATATTGTGTCATCTGTAGCCTATTGCGAAAACGAGAAAGAACATATAATTTTAATATACCTGCCGACTGGGACGAACAGCGTCACTTAAAGCTTCATTGAAACTTATTTACAGAAAACTAAACCCTACAGCTCCGCCCCCCCCCCCCCCCCCCCCCCCCCCCCAGTTCGTGTTTTTTTTAGAGAACACCGAGTGTGCCGTATTGCACGAGCCTTTCAGGCATGTATATTATATGTTGCCTGAAACATGGTACAGGAAGCTCATTCAGTGACCTGTTCCTAAACTATTTTGCTTACCACCATTAGTTGTTTCTTTCAAATTCATTAGAAAGTGAGATATATGTTTCGCCGCAGCACAGGTGGCTCCTATAAAAGGGTGTAAAATACTCTCACACAATAAAATATTACTTGTATGTAGTCATCATCTCGAAACGGTCTTAAATTGAGCAGATCAGAGCCGTTGAAACAACATTTGCTTTACTGGAGCAAAGGGAGCATATTGATGGACTCCTCAATGTAGCAAAAATAATATATGTACCCAAATGCATAAGTCTGACCATTTTGCAGCAGGTACGTGATAAATAATACATTATATTACTCATGCTTTGCTTAAAGCATGCGAGATACCATTTATAAACTTTTTAAGGAATGCGGCTTTAATCTAGAAATAAAGCTTCCCATTCGCTGCTATTTGCAGAATTTGTATGTATTGGCCACAATCACACACGCTATAAAAACAATGGTTATAGCTGACGCCTTTTGGGGAGCAAAAAGCGTAACGACCCTCAACTGGTAGAAACAGCGTCGTGCGACTCCTTAGAAAACTGCCGCGTTGTCGCCTTCAGGATGGCCAGCTGGCAACCTTTGAGGAGTTCAGTACGACATCCATTTTGAGAGTTCGAAGATTCACTTGGGGATCCAATAGAAACTTTCAATAATCGCCGGGTTGCATTCTTCAGGGTCGTAAGCTGACTTTTCAGGGTTCCAGCAGGACGCCCATTGTTACAAATCGAAGACTCTCGTCCACATCGGAGTTAAGCTGCGTTTCTTGAGGGCCGGATGACTGTCGCGAAAGTGTCCGGAAATTACTATTTGCAGCGTCGTTCTAACCCTTTCTGAAGTTTTAGGGTGGTTCTTCAGCAATGGGCAGACTGTTAATTCACACTTGGCCACCTTTTTTATCTGTATCACAGTCCCATAGTTTCTGCAACTTGCAACGTGTGTGTACATGAACATCCTTCTCAAAAAACTAGGTTTTGAAATCATCGTCATCATCAGCCTGACTATACCCACTGCAGGGCGAAAGCCTCTCCCATATTTTTCCCCTTAACCCGGTTCTGTGCTAGCTGCATCCACATGACCCCTGCGAACTTCTTAACCTCATCCGCCCACCTAACTTTCTGCCGCCCCCTGCTACGCTTTCCTTTGCTTGGAATCCAGTTTGTTACCCTAATCGACCATCGGTTATCCTCTCTTCACACTACATGTCCTGCCCATGCCCATTTCTTCTTCTTAATTTCCACTAGAATGTCGGTAACTTGAGTTATTTCTCTGAGCCACTCTGCAGCTTCCTATCTCTTAATGTTACCCCTACCATTTTTCGTTCTATAGCCCACTGGGTTGTCCTCAACTTAAGTACAACTCTCTTGGTTAGCCTCCACGTTTATGCGCCATAGGTGAGTACAGGTAAGACGCAACTGTTGTATACTTTCCTTTTGAGCTATACCGGTAAGCTGCTAGTCATAATCTGCAAGTGCTTGCCAAATGCGCTCCATCCCAATCTTATTCTTCTTGTTATTTCCTTTTCATGGTCAGAATCTGCAGTTACTACCTGTCCTAAGTAGACATATTCGCCTGCTACTTCCAGTACTTCGCTACCTAATGTAAACTGCTGTTCTTTCCCGAGGCTGTTGAATATTACCATGGTCTTCTGCATATTGATTTTCAGGCCTACCTTTCTACTTTTCCTGTCTAGGTCATCAACCATTATTTGCAGCTCATCCCCCGAGTTGCTTAGCAAGGCAATGTCATCAGGAAATCGCAGATTACTGAGGTATTCTCCATCTACCCTTATACCTAACTCCTCCCATTCCAAGTCTCTAAATACTTCCTCTAAGCAAGCAGTACTGGAGAGAATGTGTCTCCTTGCCTAACAGCTTTCTGTCTGGAAATTTTGTTAATTTTGTTACTTTCTTTATGCAGAACTATGGTTGCTGTGCAGCCACTATATGTATCTTCCAGAACTTTCACGTACGGCTCGCGTACCCCCTGATTTCGCAATGCCTGCATTACCGCCGAGGTTTCAACTGAGTCAAATGCTTTTTCGTAATCAATGAATGCTATGTATAACGACTAGTTATATTCCGAGCATTTTCCTATCACCTGAGTGATGGTATGGATATGATCGATAGTAGAGTACCGTTTCCGAAAACCTGCTTGATCCTTTGCTTGGTTGCAGTCTAAGATTGTCCTGATTCTATTAGCGATTACCTTAGTAAATACCTTATACGTAACAGACAGTAAGCTGATTTGTCTGTAATTTTTAAGGTCCTTAGAGTCGTCTTTGTTATGAATGAGGATGATGTTTGCATTCTTCCATGGTTCCGGTACCGTCGATGACACCAGGTACTGCGTATACAGGGTGGCCAGTTTTTCTAGCACGATTTCCCCCCCGTCCATCAGCAAATCTGTAGTTATCTGATCCTCTACAGCTGATTTCCCCCTTTTCATAGTTTCTAATGCTTTCTTGACCTCGTCCCTTGTAACTGGAGGAACGTCTGACTGGGAGGGGGGGGGGGGGGGGGGGAAAAAATTAGGATCTCGCTACAGAATGGATATTCAGTTTTCACCGAGGATGGCGACATTACCCTAGAAGCAATGAACAATAATTTCAGAGATATCATTACAGAGTGCGCGGTAGAAGTAGGTGGTAGGATATTTAGAGAGGATACCGGTAAGCTGTCTACGGAGACGAAAGATTTGAATAGGAACGCCAGAGTATAAAAGCTTCCAGTCCAACAGACCATAATGAATTGGCCGAGATATCAAAGCTATTCAATGAGCGCAAGGTGGCCGATATAGGGAAGTATAACATGGAGAAAACTGAGCATGCTGTAAATAACGGGGGAAGTCTTAAAGCGGTAAAAAAGAAATTGGACATAGCCAAAAACCAGATGTATGGGATAAAGGACAAGGCGGGCAACGTCATCACGAATATGTGCAAGAGAGTCAAAGTAGCCGAGGAGTTCTATACAGATCTCTACAGTAGCCAAAGTAGTCAGGACCGTAACGAGATTGGCGGTAGGGAAAAACAGTCAGACGGTTCTGAAATTGTGACGCGTTTATTAAAACAATGTTACAAACTGACTATTTCCTTAAAGTCCAGCAGATAAAAATAGAAAGAAAAACATACAATTAAAACTTCGCAAAGTGCAGTGAATATGCAAACATTTTTGCAATGCACAGTAGATTACTCGAGCTACTTCAGCTGAATAACAAAGTTTGTGCTCGAAACCGCAAAATGAGTCGAGCAGCTGCAGTATGTTCCTTCTTCTTGAACAGAAAATTTATAGAACTGCAGGTTTGGGAAGCTCATCTCTATGTCAATATTCAATGTTGGAATATAGTACTAAAAAATCAGTCAAATTGTTTTCAATTTAAAGGGTTTTGCATTTGTATCATGGCAATGAAGGTTTAGTTCAGTCATCAGCCAGAAGACTGTAATTTATCCTACTTCACCAGCAAGTGTTCAACGTTTCTATCGAAATGTAGTGCTCGCCCTGCTCGATATACTATACAGGTAAACAGCAAATAAAACGACTCAAAAGAAGGAACCATGGACAAAGAATTTGTGCCAGCTGTTCCGTGTTTCTTCATTTGATTTATTGTCAGAGTGGCGAAGCAAATTTTACTCATTGAAGTCCTCCATCTCCACTTAAAGCAGTAGCAAAGAGATACGGTTACCATAACTGTTAAGGCAGAAACAGGGAACCTGCTGACAAAAAAAGAGAACGACCAGCAGGACAAACATATAATACATTGTAAAATCAAAGCAATGAAACCATGACCAGTACACTTTTTCTTTCGACATGACAGTGTCGCACTTGACCCTCTGCAATCCATACACTGCTCTTGCTCGTCTCAGCGAATAGCTGCCCTTTCTCTCTGGGTCCTGGATGACCAATGTTGCCGTTAGCCCGGACCAGGCGGAGAGGTTCGCTGAATTGGGCGCTTCACTAAGTATTCATTACACAAGGGCCATACATGCAACCTTAGTGTATGAAAGGCATTTTTTCTCGCTTTCTCCAAGCCTCTAGAAAACACCTTTCGTCGCTGCCCTAGACAGAGGCGTGTGCTACGAAACAACAGGTCTGCTTTCGTAAGATAGGGCTTTGTTCCGCAATCATAAAGACACCAAAAACCACAATGGACGCTCGTTCAGCTGAGGTCATAAACTTGCACCCTGCCTTAAAAAGTGTGAAAGGAGGTAAATTACGTGAGGCGGTCTTTTTTTTTTTTTGCGTCCTCGAAAAACACTCAATCTCTTTACTGTTTCTCTATCTGGTTATATACATCACATTCTCCTCTCATTAAATTGTTTAGCCCTTCGGTACCCAGCAAATGAGTAAAATCGATACTCAAACGAAAGACATTTTCACGATTCGACTTTGCCCACCTTGTAAATTTCTAACTATTTAAGCATATCTGATTATTTGTTTTATTACAAATTCTTTTTCTGCCACAGCATTACGCTTAGTCGTGCTTGGAAGATATGTGTAGCCTCCTACTTGTTATCGCCTGCAGTGTGGCCTTTGGGATTTTCATTTTTTAGTTTGTTTCCGACATTTCAAACCAGGTGAAATACGATGTCTTTCAACCAGACTTAAGCAGTATATATATACGCGTTCTCTGCCTCGTGTTTTCACTGTTCTAATATCTGTTTGCCAGCTGCTGTTACTCTTCAAGCATTTTGGTAGGGAATGTTTCTTTCAGACAATATTGCCAACCGTGCTTTTTGAAGAAGCACGTTATATTACCTCTTTCGGGCACTTCTGCGCTGTTTCGAACAATGCCGGAAAAGAAACTGCTCTGCTAAACAAGATGTTAAAGCACCTTAAGTCGGACCTAGATTTCTCTGAGATGGCATAAATTGTTTCTCATTAATAATCATTCCTGACAGAATGTAGTGGGAGACGAATTTATTCTGGTTACACAAATTATGTTGTGATTAAGCAGAAACTGACCTGCCGTCTATTGCACGGCGCAATAAAAATTTGCTCCTAATGGTAAGCTAATGCTAAGAAAATATTGACCATAAGCGGCAAGTTTTATATAGAGGTTTAATATCACGAAAATCCAAATGAGTAGTAGGTAGATCGGAGCGTTAACTGCAGTTTTCAACCGAAGGTAAAGGAAATAAAAGTTTTAACACTGCACTCTTACTCACGATGTCGAAAAACTGTACAATGCCATTTATGAGGCCTGTGATAAATATAGATGGAAAAGTTCAGTTTGTGCTCTAAGTCTTGTTGCATATGATAGGGTCTAAACTTCAAAACCACATTATTTAGGACTCTGCATAACACTCCTCACATGAGTTTCTATTTTGGGGGATAAATCGTGTTTCTTCATTTGTCGCTGTTGCCTCAAAAAATTTCAGCTTCAAAGTATTCAAGCAATCTGCTCCCTGGGATATATGTTCACTGCCAGTTTATCTACATAACTTTATGCAGCGGTGTCTGTGATGCCGTTTGTTTGTTTCGGCTGGTGATCATGTAAGAATGCTCGTAAGGCACGTCAGATCGAGATTCCACTAAACAACTCTTCAGTTAATTTCTTGTACAAAATGTTTTCTGCAAGACAAATCGAATATTTATAGGCCATGTACACGAAAAACGATCATAGAAAAGGAATAACTAATTAAAAATATACAAGTCAATTTACCAGCTGAGTAGAAGAATAATGTTTACTTTAGGTAGAAACGAGAAAAATTAAAGCTAAACGAAGGCAATGTGTTTCTAGCACACAAATATTGAGCTTTATTAGTAACCTGATGAAGTTTAATAGGAAAAAATTGACGAAGCTTCAAAAACCCAGAAAATTGAAGGTATTAAACAAAAACCATTTCTAAAAAATAACATGTGCATGCTGAGGACCACTAAGGACCATGTGTTCAATGCAGCTGGGAGCAATAAGGGCACCAAGATAATTTTACGAACTGGAAGGCTAATGCAGAAATCAGGAGTCCGAAAAACATTTCGCCTGCCACTAATGAATGGGGAGTTTGGGAAATTCTGTAGCACAAGAAGATTGAGAAAGCCGCCAGAGGTTACCTAATATCTGCAGAGTCTGCGGAGTAGAGAAGGCATGCTAGAAATGATTGTTTTGCACAGTGCATCACTAGACCTAACATACTGTAACAATAACAAAATTCCATCATTTTTCTAGCTTTCAAGCACAGAATGAAAATTGATTAAAAAGTTAGAGGCAACCTTGTAAGCACTTCATTATATACAAATTATATAGAATTGGGCTTCAATGACAAAATTACAGCAACCTGAGGCTTCATTCAGTCCATCAAGCCATCAGCTTGTCAAGGTATACTTGCACGGCAATAGGCTGGATTGAAATCATAGTCTCTTTTGCAGCGGTGGGGCAGAGGTTAGGGCCCTCGACAGTTTTGGCTAGGGATGCGGCATCGAATCTCTTCCGCGACGGCTGCTTTTAGATGGAGGCGAAAAGTAAGGCGCGTACGGGCTTTACGATTCCATTTTATGTTAAGGACACCAGGTGGTAGAAATTCTCGGAGCCCTCCGCTACGGAGTCTCTCATAGCCTGAATCGCTTTGGGATATTACACCTAATAAAACTAGATCAAATCAAGCTACCATCTAGGATGATAGTGCAGAACAACGGCTACTCTAAGCTACGCTATTTGCATAACTCGGTGTACCGCCCGAATCTTTGATTGGCGTGCGCAATGACCGTCTTTTGTGTGCTCCTGCGCCGTACAGCGGATAATATTTGCCAGTAGGTTAAAATGAAGCAGGTGCTTGATGAGCACTTGCTTTGACCTCTCGCAGGCTAGCTCCTACCGCTCAGAATGACCGAAAATGCGGCCGTCAGGCATGCCAATTTAATATTCTGGCGGCTGTACTACAAAGTACCTAGGACAGACTGAGGCTCTGTGTCTGCAAACTTCGGCCGTGCGAATGGAACCAAGCGCGATCGTCACCCGCCTTGACATTATTGCTATGTAAAGATGACCAGAGCAGAGGGAACTGCCCATCGTAAAACTCACGAAATTGCAAGCTCATGCTCAATGCTGCATTGATGAAGACAAGCAAGGCTTTGTGAAGTTATAGCATTGTACTCAAATTTAAACATGCTGGCGATAGGTTCCCTTCAGATCACCGAATGCTTTAATTTTCATTTTACCAGACGTGACCCATCACCACTTAAACGTGGAGAGTAGAGCAACGAACGTCGTTGTGTATACATTTCTAGGCAGATTTGTTAGAGCGCTTGGACAGCCTGTATACTCGCAGGAAAAATATAAGTCATTTGCTTTTATTATGCAGCTTTGTTTTGGCTCGAGCACTGAATACGCAACCCAGTACTTCTGCAAAGGTTTGATTTCTTTGCTCTCCCAAGGACAGCATGAGCTATTTGAGGAACGGAAAGAAAAAGAGGAGAGACGTACACAAACGCAGTGTCTGCGAGCAACGTTCCGCATCCCGCTGCCGCAACTCTTTCCTTGCTTCGAATTATGCACCAAAACTCCCGAGAAACTATACTATGCTAGACATGGTTGCTCGCATCTATGTGAGTCTTGCCATGCACCCGATACCACCGAGTCAGGGTATGACCTCGGAGGCCTTATAGCGCGAGTATTATACGTCTACTTGTGTTTCTTCTTCCATTTTCCGGTAATTGTATCGCCACGCCTGAAACAGATGAAGTGCAATTTGCCATTCACGCTTCTCTAGCATTAAACGTACCGTTTCATCTATGTTATCTTACCTTGCTGCTTTTCCGTTTATTTTTTCCATCCAGTTCTAATTGTTTGAAATATTCTCGTGTCTCCTCACTTCGATCACTTTTTATTTTGTGGATTTGTGGACCATGGAACAACAGTGCTCAATTTTGAACAAGCACTCTTAATAGCGTAAGAACAAATAACTCAATGCACACGTAGCATTAGGTGAACAAAAGTAATGCTAACCTAACGTAGCAATTTATTTAGCATTGCGTAAGTATTGCGGGCACAATTACAGCAATTATCGGCGATTATAAAACCAGGTTTTAAATAACAAGGAGACCAGCATTTACGGCATCGAGCCGTCACTTGGAGTACCTTCGACGCTATGACTGGATTGCGAAACCGCCATTTCTGCACCAACAGCGCCAGCATGCAGGAGGTGGAAAGGAATGGAATGATGTATTGCTTTCCACCTTGCTCTAGTACAAGAATGCTGTCAGCAGTGCCACCACGCTTTCATTTTGCTACCCCTCTCTCGGCAGGATATTCAACAGCTCGACGTGAACTCGGGACGGGCAAGCTGCTTGATGGACTGCGCAAAAATTGCCAACATCCTCATGGGGAATTTTTGATAAGGACGTTTTACAGCGATGACGCAGAATCTGCCAAAAAAAGAAAAACGGTTCCGAATTTTCCCTACCCTCTTAGGTTAGTTCGGGACGCTTTCACAGAGTGGCGTCTATTTCATTGAAGCTGCCAGTACCTCTCATTCGTTTTGAGAAAACATCGATGTGTGAAACTCCCAGCAATAGGCCTTTCCTAACCATACAGAGTGAAAACAGATTACTATATTACTGTCCATTTAGCATATCTGATCAAATCTGGATTCTGGCATTACAACGTGGCGTTTGAACTCCCTTTCGGTGCAGCTCAAGAACTTTGTATTAGGCATAAGGAAAACATCGGCAAAAACGGAGAGTGGGCGTAGTGGTAGCGCTTTAAAAATTTAAAGCTGCTTAGCGCGGCTCTTTTAAGAGAACAGGGCGATAGCGGTGCGCTTGGATATATTGCATTCAGAGATAAAATGACGACCGAGTGGATGACCAGTGCATGGGATGATCGGCTGCGGCTGATGATGATTTCCATTAATGGGATGATTATTTCCATTATGCAGCTGTCATGTACTTCTCTCTTGAGAAATACCGGTAAACAGTGATTCGTAATATCCTAGTAACTGTCAAATGTGCTCTACCCCTTTTTTATCTACTATGCCTAATGAAATAATAGAGTTCACATAAAACCGCTTTGAATTCTATGATTCGTCCCTCCTAGATACTTTTTGTCCATAATTTTGCGCTTCATGCTCCAATAAAATATTAACTACCATATAGTGACCTTACTTAGTAAGCCTCCTCTAGTTGCAGGTCGAGTTTAGTGAGATATTTAGTAAGCGTACGATGCAAGTATTCGCAAATCTGCGTGCGACACTGCTTTTCATTTCCTTAACATTAAGCTTGAGAAAAAGCTAAAGTGCACAAAACCATTTCTCTACAATAACAACTATTTTAACAAATCTAAATAACAATTCTACATTAACAACTAGAATTTCTGCGTGAGTCTCAGTCGCATTACTTGAAAGCAATTTCGCTTATCTTACAATAGGAGCTAAAGGAAGAACTCGTTCGGACGGCTCGTTTAAGCCCATAACCATTCCACTTCCATGTTTACGCTAGGTAAATGGCTCAAATTCTTAGTTCGGCCAAGTTGCTGCCGTTCTCGCTACCGGTCGCATCAAATGAATGAGCTTCTACTGACCGTTACCCACAAATAGCTGAAAAGATAAGTACATTTCACGAAAGTACCGGAGAAGAGATGCAAAAGCCCCGCCGCTGCACTGATGTGAACCGGTAGAGAGGTGCTTGTCGAGAATGTTAGGACTTGATCGCCGACCAGTGTAGTGCGTGGAGGCATCCTCGTATAGATTCGCACTAAGGAGCTGCTTTCATTTCGGCAAACCGACGATTCTAGGAGCAGGAAAAGCATTCATGATAATATTACTTCCTCGGACATCAGTGGTAAATAATCTTACCTCGTCATGACCCCCTCCAGTGCTCTTGATGCGCACCAAAGGGACGGCCGTGCTCCCGGAAAGCTCGGAAAAGTGCATGCGTTGATGTGGACTATTCTCAGCGACTTTGTAATTTCTGTAAAAATGGGCAGTACTAGCCCAGATCCGGCTTAAAATGATGCCCTTTTTCTGGCGTGCTCAACGTAAATAATGCAGAATTGTGGTGATTTGTGCGGCACAGGTCAAGGGGGTGCAATCGCATAGAGAAGTTGAGAAGTGTTTCAAAACGAAGCTGACGAAAGTATAGGGGCGTTAATGTTACCTCTTCATCTGCGGAGTGTTCCTTTTTCAAAACGGTTTTACGTTTTCCGGGTTCTAAACTGCTACACTTATGACGTTTTTCTGCAGCTTGCAATGTCTGCATCCTTTGCTATAGCATATTGAGAGATCCGAGGTGTGCTCTGTATGCTTATGAATATGCCGTCACGATTATTTTGCATAGCCGGCGCTCGGCTGCTGTAATCAGGCACTGTAAAGTCCTATCCTAGCGAAACGCCATTTGATGGTGCCCTGTTGCAACTCGTGAAGTTTGCAGAAATTTGCCGGATGACTTTTGGGGGCGTTGCCCGCACTCACGTTCCCGGCACGCTCAAAAATTATACTCTATATTGGCGCTCGTGCCACAGTTAGCAGCAAAATTCATTTGTATGTTTACTTACACCCTGGCGGAGGGAAGCAGGGGTTGATAAATGCTTCCATGCTATATTTACTATGTAGTTGTAGTGGGTACCAAATGTAGGTAATTTCCACTTCTAGATCTCAGCATGGCCTATTGTGGCTCTCAAAGCGGGACTCTCAATGTTGTAGTTTGGGCATGGCGGCAGGGTTCTGACTGGCAGAATTTACAGAAAAAGCTTAGTGTTCATGAACAGAGAAGTGAAAGCTCCACATGCGCTATATTTACTTACAAGCAGATAAAATAAAAAGATGGATGCAAAAACGTTTTTTCAAAGATGATGTTCAAAAAATTTCTTTATGAAACGATCCCACTGTGCTAGATATCCAGATACTCAGGTCGTAATAGGAATCGGTCAATGTTGAGTAAGTTACAGGAAGAAAATTATTGATTAATAATTGTAAATATGCATTCAGTTTGCTTTAATATGCTTAAAGCAACTAAATTATACGATTACAAACTGTCTCTCTATATGCATAAACCTAACCTTCCCAATGATACGCCCCGTCCCTAGCATGCCTAAATCTTGCGTAAGGAACTCAACCCAGTGCCACATACCCGAACAAATTATGGCCGGGCCACTCTTGACTACCGCATACAATCACTTTATAGTAAACTTAAAGCCCGCATTGACTTTACTGCCCCGCTTAACACATTTAGACACGAATTACCAAATTTTATGATGAGGCAATGAATATTACTGCGATGTTCATATTCATTTATCTATATCTGATGTGTGTATTGTTCTTTTGTTTTTGATCTCATGTACATATCCATTTTTGATTGTGTTTTGAAATCCTCGGCGAGATGCTGCCTGTAGGCCCCCTGGGCCCAGTCAAGCTGTCTGTGGCAGCTTGTTTCCTGGGGGAACCTCAACTTGTAGGTTGGAAACAAAGTGGGTTTGGATTTGGATCTACCCCAAAACTATTTGAAGTTGCGTCTTGAACGACTACATTTTACTAAAAAGGTGATATTTAGATTTACGACGAGGGTGCTAGGTAACAGTAGTTGATTCCTATGAGTTAGCAAATTCGTCCCCTACATAATATTTCGAATATTTTTCTACCTAATATTGATTCCACAAATGTCATGCTTGTAGCTGGCACAAAAAAAAATGTAGAGTATGAAAACACAAATTAACGCTGGCACGAGGACGAAATAAACGTAAGGCATATTTAAATATCAAACATAATTGCAGCAGGGAAGCAGGAAGTGTAACTTACCATTAGTTGATTTCACTACAAATAAAGTCTGTGATTCTCTTGTAACAATGAAAAAATGAATATCCAGCAGTTCCTGCTACTTAAAAGTGGAGTAAATGTGAAGTCATCCTTTATCAAGCTCAGGTTCTAGATGAGAAAGAGATTGCTTCAGTAACTTGGATTTTTGATTAACTATATAATTCATCCTTTGGTGGACTGAAAAGATTCGCTTCACGAAATAGCTGAGGTAACGCTGTTAGTTAAAGGTGTAGCCGTTTTAGGTTTATCTGAGATAAATAGGTCTGCAATCCTGTAGATTCCTTGCTTATATTTAGTATTTTAAAGTGATTTGGATGAAGAAGAACATGGAGCCGATGTCACGAAATCGGCGCCCATTTTCATCAAGCCGGTACGGCGCGAGGCCCGCACGGCGTCGCGTGGAAGGCATAGAGAGAAAAGCCCCCTTCCCCGCGCGGGAGAGCGCGTAGCTTTGTACGCGTTGCCGTCACCCTCGTTCCCATTGCCCGGGGAGGACGGTGGTTCATCGGACTGGAATCAGCCAGAAAATTCTAGCATGTTCTATGGGACCTGGCCAATGGCGACGCGCGGCTCGA
>JAJIZL010019657.1:9555-69661 GCA_023969395.1 Amblyomma maculatum | reverse complement strand
GTCGGACTGCAACAGTGCCCGGTGAACAATTTGGTGTTTGTTTATGTACTCTCTCGCGTTTCATCTGTTGTAAAGCCTCTACGTTATTGGATACCTGTGTAATTGCATGCTTAGCGTTTGTATTCTGTGAACCTCTCGTCTGTGCATTTCAAGTGATCTTGTGTGTTCCTTTGTATCGTCTCTTGCTGTGCATAAATTGTGTTTTGTTTGTTAATTCTGACTCCGATCCTTACTCTGGTTTGAACCGGCGACCGCTGGGCACCAAACGACCACCCCCTTCTGTCACTACAAGGTAGTTGAATTCCGGCTGAGCTTGCTACGCAGGTCGAGGGCATCTCCTTTGCGACCGGAACAGCTACCCCCACTCACTCAAAGGGTGTCTGGGAGTGTGCGCACCGTTAAGGGCGCATCGTTAATAATACCCCCTTAATTATTAACGGGTGACAGCCGAATAAAATGATTTATCAGCTTTAAACAAATCAGCACTGATCTCCAACAAATACCCCTTCCAAAATTTTGCCTTGTATATTCTCTTCGGTTGAGGTTAGGTCCTATATCAACTCTACTATCAAATACAAGAAGATTGGCATTTTGAAGGGTGCAAGAAGACATCGGAGCACATATAAGTATATCCAAATAGTCATTTTCGTTGCAAAGTCCTTTTATGAAGAGTCAAATCAAGTAGTAACAACTCCTTGAGGTCATCGCTGAAAGAATTTGCTGATTTGTACTTTGACTCTAAACTAACTCACACAAAGATCAACATGATGTTTCTTTTTAAGCCTGATTTAGGTGGACAAGCCGAAACCTGTCTGCTGGTCTGCTGTGATTGTCTGAATGTTCTTTTATTGCACCTATTTTCAATGTGCAATACATTTCTCGTAGGTGATGGAAACACATTGGAATACTGACACAGAGTAACTCTCTTCTTTAAAGCTTCTGTAAAGCGCGATGTACCATATGCATGCGCAACGCTCAGGCTTTCGCATTTCTCCAGTCCTCCTTCTAAGTGCTCACACAATATTGTAACTCTTTAGGAGCTAAAAGCAGTGATAAGGTTATTATATCGGTATTACTCAGCTTCCTAAGCCGTGTGACACAATTATTCACCAGCATCGACTTGATAAAGTAAGGAACTTTGCCTTCGGAGGGAAATAACGAACAATTTGTAATTATCAATATTATATATATCAATGAAAATATGTAGGTACAGTTGGCTGTTACAGAAATATAGTTGATATTAAATCTGATACCCCAAGGGTTGATAGTAGGAGCCCTTTTTTAAGGTATTTTAATGATTTAGACATTTCACCATTGCAGTTGAAATCATACTTTAACACAGATCACATACAAAAATTTTTGTAATACACCTGCTGTCGTGGTTTGCACATAATACACTAGTCATTAGTAAAACCAAACCAACATTTTTATATTGTCACGGACGAGGAAGAAGCGAGCAGTGGGGCGGGCAAGTGAGCTCGCGGTAGGCCCGACGGCATTCTTTAAAATCGTCTGTCGTGAAAGGAGACTATTTTCTGTTTTCGTTTCCTCTGTTTATTGTGCCGCCCCATAACAAAATGGTTCCAGCACCGACATATAGGCGTACTAATTTCTAAACAACTTTTTTGCATGACATTTTCATTGAAAATTGTTCGTGTATAAACATTTGCCAACTTATCAGTACGAAAATTTCTACAGGGAAGCATTTGCATCTGCTTAGGTGCACTACTGCGAAAGCATTGCGAGTTCCGCCACGCCACCTGGTGGATTCGCTTTACACTACGCTAGCGCAAGTCGGCCGAACTCGTTCCCGTTGGCGTACGTGCATGGCGTATTTACATAAGTTGCGTCAAGGAGCGGTGTAGATGAGACTTCGTGATGCAACGGTGTTCACTGTACAGCGCGAGTGTGTGTTGTAGTTAGAACTTAATAAATACCAGGATGCTTACTGCGCAGAGCGAGATTGTGTTGCATAATATACGGCTCTCGTGCCTGGTTCTGGGAAGCAGATCTGCTCGTTGTGGCGCTGGCTCGAGACCCAGCAGCGGGAATGCTTTTTTTTAGTGGAGAGTTTGTGCGGATACTCACTTTTTACAATGCCTGTTCACGCCTCTCATGACAGAAGAAAGGATATCACACTAAATCTTAGGCACGACACTCGATAGCACACTACCATGCAAGAGAGAGAGAAAGAGAGAGAAGGCAGAGAGGTTAACCAGGAAAGCTTCCGGTTTGCTACCCTGCACTGGGGAAGGGGAATGAGGAGCTTAAAGGAGAAAGATAGAAGAGAATGATAGGAAAGGTAAGGCGGCGAGGAGCACAGTGACAGTTTCTCAATCAAGTTAGTGCCTCTCATAAAACACATAAGTGCTTTGAAGGCTTTGCCGTTCGACGCCTTCTGTGGCCATGGGCCGAGGATTTTCTCCTCTGTGAAAGGACGGCTGTCAAGATGGTCCAGAGCCGAACGCAGCGCATATCTTTCGCTTGAAAAAGCAGGGAACTCGCAGAGGAGATGCTGTGTGGTTTCTTCGCAGCCGCATCTTTCACAGTTAGGGCTATCCGCCATTCTCATCACATAAGCGTATTTTTTGGTGAATGCAACACCGAGCCACATACGGCACATCAGTGTTGTTTCGCGCCGCCCTTTGTTAGGGGGAACACGAAGGCGCAGCCCAGGGTCTAGTTCCCTGAGGCGTCGATTGGAAAATTCTCCTTTGTTCCAGGCTGAAAGCGTTAGCTCCGCCGCTAAGGAACGAAGTCGACAAACTGCGTCAACTCTAGATATAGGAATGTTCACTGTAGTTCCGTCGTTGTGTGCAGAACGGGCAACTTGGTCTGCCTGGTGGTTTCCCTCAATACCGCAATGTACTACCATGCAATATTTATTTCATAGAAGTCTCCTAACTTAAAAGAAGGGTTTGTACTCAAACACACGCACACACAATTCTTTAAAAGAATGGTTTATGCACACACACAAAACGCAAGACATGCGTGATGCGCGTGAAAAACAAAATGGATTATAATCGCCTCATTGAGTCGCTACAACAATATGACCTCAGTATTTACCTAACTATATTCAGCATGATGAGCGGTGTTTTAAGGATTACACCTAACTTATTCTATGATACTCAATTTCATAGAGAAAATATGACTTAGCAGGATTTATTTCCACCTAATATATGTACAAAGATTCTGGTTTTATTTGAAATTTTGTAGAAGCACTACTTTTCTGGTGAATCCAAACGCACGAATGTAAAAACGTTGTCTATACGCTTCGTGCGGGCGATTTCTTTCCCCACGAGATACACAGGTAGGCTGAGGCATGACATAACGAGAACAGGTAGTTTATTGCCTAGATGGCGGCCGTCGGTGCTAAAATCAGGGGGTTGACGGCCGACAGCAGGACAGCAGACGAGACAGCCAGGAAGACTGAGGACGGAAGGGTCAAAGCGATCGTGCTCCTCGCGTATATATACCCCAGCTAGTAAATCGGTTCCGCCATTCGACGCGGCAACGGGTGAGTATTTAGGGCTCCACTTTGGGGAAAAGGGGAAAAATGGGAAGGCGCCTTCCTGCAGCAGGCCCCCACATGCTCTTCAGCAAAAGTCACTGTTCTGGGGGTAATGCTAACACAGCGAAAAAAAAAAATAAACACAGGACATTTTATGCGACTTTCAGCCTCAACAAATTGGAAATCGATATGTCACTCTCCCGTTTTACGCAAAATAAAAATGCGTGCATAAATTGCAAAACTGTATGCAAAACAATGTTGCATAAAAAACTAAATTTATTTGTGCAATATCATAACATGTGTATGGTTCGCTTGTGCAATTATATCTAAGGAAATTCGTACATCGCTCAAGAGTAGCGTCCGGTAGCTTTTTATATGGATCAGTTCCATTTTTCTTGATTTTCATTTCCTGAGAGATACTCCATAGAAATCTTTTTCATCTTTTTTCATTTATTGATATTAGTGAGTAATGTTTAAAGTGCTCTTTTAATTACAATATTTTTATGAATTGATGCAGTTTAGAATACTGGGTTTATTTTGTGTATGAGCCAGAAGGTATGCAGTGACACTGTACTGACCAGCTCTGTCCACATGCGTGTATGCTTAAACGCATACGGCGATTTTTATGACCATCGGTCATCCTGAGAGGAACACCATCAGCCGTACTAGTGGACTGCGATATTAGCTGCAGAGCTTGCGCGTCTAGTTCCAGCGCCAGCTGTAGCTACGCAATCGGTACTGCAGAAAATACCACAGCATAATACATATTTAAATTTAAATGTCGCCCCACATACAACACTAAATAACGGTTATCCGCAGCTCTGTGAGTAAACTTCTAGGAGGCACGAGACCCTTTAAGATCGATAACGCGAAAGACATTTGGGGTAGTTCTACTGAAGTGTTCGGTTGACAGGACTCCGCCAATGACCCCGGCGTGCAGACCAACTTCTAAGGTGCCGGATTCGCTCAGTAGTTCCCCTCGGTGGCGATGGCGCGCGCTCGTGCTCAGCTTAGTATTCATGAGCAGTGGCGCGCTCTTTGCGCCGCTTCGATTACGCATGCTCGTTCCCCCGCTTAGTCTTCAGAGCTAGCAGTAGATGGCGTGTTCGACTCAGTGTTCAGTACAGTGTTCGACGCGCTATCATGGAAGCTTTGGAAACCGTCATAGCGATTGAGAAAATTGCTTGGAGCTATAAACAGAGCAATGTTTTCTTTTATTTATAAAAGGGAAAGAGAAATGAGGAATATCAAATCCTACTGGATGATTATGATAACATGTTAAATACAGGTTGGCGTTGCAAGCGGTGAAATGAAAATTGCAGTAACTGGCTAAAAGTAATAGGGTTCTGGGAGAACTTCAGGACTGGTTTACAAGTGGTAAGCGACTAGACAATAGCTGTTCATGCTCAACGAATCCATATAGATAGCTAGAACGGAGAACAGATCATAGTGTTTAGCCTTCCTAGACATAAACGACAACGTAACAGGGGCATTCAGTGAAACATACTAAATTATGAAAGTGTACGTCATGAAAAAACAAATTTTCTACAAAAAATACACCGAAATAACAAATAAAAATTACATGGGAAGAGATAAGAAGTATGGAAGCTGTCTAGGTAAGCAAAGGATTAAGAGAAGGTTGAGCTTCACCACCAATACTATTCATGCTTTATATGGTAAATAGGAAAAAAAAGGCTAAAATAAAGTAATCTGTGTCGTAGTCTTAAAGCTGCGCCTCCCCGGTTAAATGTATGAGGGCTATGTTGTACTCTGAGCAGATAGCCGTGATGACGCAAACTCTAGTCAGTTCTTGTGGGGAATAAAGGGACATTTTAGGATGCAGCTTCCACGGCAGAATATAAACACCTCGTGTATTAATACATGAAGGACTGATCGACATGAAAAAGTACGAACAGTAGGCTTTCACAAGACAGTCAAAAGGATTCCGGGATAATGAAACATAGTGCACTGTAGGGATACAACAGGTATGTTGCGCTGAGGGGTATTCGGAAAGGAAATATTGTGCCAGGACTTACTTTCAGGAATGAGGTTTTGGGCCTACAGGCAGAGGTACAGCCGAGAATAGAAATAAATCAGAGTGCTGTCGGAGAATTCGCACTAGGTGCTTACGTCAAAACCATAAAGGAGGTGGTGCAGGGTGATATGGGCTGGGCATCTTTCGAAGAGCGAGAAACTAGGAGTAAAATATTATATGAGGAACGCCTGAGGAAAATGGACAGTAATAAGTAGACAGCTAGAGTATTTATTTACCTCAGTTGGGCTTAATATACTTAAATACTTAAGGTAGACTTAAAAATCAATATGCAGAAGACTAAGATAATGTTCAACAGCTTAGGGAAGGAAAAGCAGTTTGCAATAGGTAGAGAAGCACTTTAAGCCGTAGATGAATCTCTGCCTAGGACAGGTAGTAACCGATGATCGGGAACATGAAAGAGAAATTACCAGCAGAAAAAGATTGGGACGGGGTATATTTGGAAAATAATCGAGATTGTGACTAACAGCTTATCGGTATCGCTCAAAAGGAAAGTATATAACAGTTGCATCTTATTCGTACTACCTATGTACATCTATGTATCTAGGTATACCTATGCATCGGCACCTATGTACCTGTACATATCTGTACTCACCTTTGGGGCTCAAACTTGGAGGCTAACAAAAAGGGTTCTACTTAAATTGAGGATAAAGCAGAGGGCTATGGCACAAAACATGGTAGGTGTAAAGTTAAGCGATAGGAAACATGCAGAGTGGGTATGAGAAATAACTCGAGTTAATGACTCTCTAGTGGAAATCAAGAAGAAATGGACTTGGGCAGGGAATGTTGTGCGAAGAGAGGATATTCCATGGTCGCTTAGGGCAATAAATTGGACTCCAAGGGAAGGAAAGTGTAGCACGGGAGGCATAAAGTTAGATGGGTGGATGAGGTTTAGAAGTTTGTAGCAGTCAATTGGATGCAGCAAGCACAGCACCGGGCTAATTACAAAAATATGGGATACGCCTTCGCCTTGCAGTGGGTATAGTCCGGCTGATAATGATGATGAATGCGACCTAAAATACGCTGGTGGTTTAACATAATTAAACCGGGTAAAAAGCGATCGCTTCGATCCGTGTCTTCGTCGGCTGCCTCACTATCTGTGGCTAAGCGTGTCTTTCTAGCTGCATTGCTCTTCCGTCTCTATTCGATACGTTCTGTACGTTGTTTTTCAGTTTCTTCAGCAAGTTGTTTCTTCTTTGTTTCATGTTACCTTTTACGCCCGAGTTCCTTCAGCGATGCAGAACTCGGCTCGGTATCTCCATCGGCCGTCGTAGAGTCGCTGTCGGAGAAAAAACGGTCCCGTCTAGCTGAGTTGTCCCTGCGGCGCCTATCAAGGCGCTTAATTGGCACGTTCTTCTTCGGGCTCTTGTATCCGTCGCTGCAGCATGGTTTCATTCCAATGGTGGTCTCTGACTTCATTCCGCGGAGCCGACTTGTCCATCTCTACCTGGGGCTGCAACACGCCTAACGCCTCTTTTATACAACTGGCCTCGCCTCCTCTCCGCTCTATTGAGCATGCGCAGCTGGCGGAGCACCGGTGCCGACACGGCAGCCGCAGTCACGATAACCGCATGAAGTGCTAGGCAAGGCGAGGCAGGACCTAAGCTGCGGTGGATGCCATGACAACGGCTATGCTCTTGGCAGCGACACGGCTGAAGCGCAGCCACGCTGACGGCTTGAAACGTGGCGTAGTGAAGCTATCGCTTCAAAAAGAACTGACACAAAATGCAGGAAAGAAATTAAGAAATCTCCATTATTATGCAAGAGAAAAGGAGAAGAAATAAAAGAGAGTATAGAGTAGAAAATGTCTTGTATATAGTGCAAAATATTAATTCTGTAATAGTTCAGTCGATATTGTCGACCATAAACCCTGACTGCTCATTGGAGGGTCAAATTCTAAAGTTAAAGCTCAGCTACTTTGGTCGTCTGATGAGAAGAGAGGAATCGCTGGAGAAAGATTTGATGTTGGGAAAGGTTGAGGGTCGCCGGAGAAGGGGTAGGCAGCGAACGCAATGGTTAGATGGCATCCTCGAGGCACTGCATATGAAGTAATGTGATATTAGGAAGATAGTGAGAGACCGGAAAGCGTGGCGTGACATGGTCCATAGGGTCACGAAGAGTCGGACACGACTGAACGACTGAACTGAACTGAATACTAGTACTAAAATACAAATAAATATACTAATATTTCTGTAGAATTGGATATATTCCAGAGAAAATAAGCACTTTGTGTAAATATACGGAAAGTGGAAAATGCCTTTGGAAAAAATCTGCCTTTGATAAATCAGTAGGGTAGTATTTCAAGCCAGATCTTGGTACCTTAGAACATGCAGGTACAAAAAGATATTTAACCATGATGACACATGTGTAGATTTTGGTAAATCCTTAGAAACAACTTGACATTTTATAGTCGAATGCAACGGTATTCATCCGGGTTTCGATTTAGGTACAGTCACTCTCATTTAGACCTTGGGTTTGTAGACAACAGTGGTAGAATGAATTAACCTTCAGAGCAAGTTAGCAATAAGCGATCGTAAGATTGGCGGCTGAAAAGGAGAAGGTTGACATAAATGTAGAAAATAAAGTGTAGTAATTGAAATGACGACATAGTTGAGGTATTTAGAACTACGTTTAGGATGTAATAGAAATGGAAAAACCGATGCTGATGGAAACTGCCACCACCCCGTTTCAAAGGGGAGGCTGTCATAATACACCCATTATTCCGCGCGCCTGCAGCCGACCATGCTCCATCCCGTACAAGGGAATTAAGCTGTCTTCGTCGCACCTCAACGTTGCCATAGATATAGCAGGAACTCTAGATAAGGAGAATTGATATGTATTTCTCCCGTGCCCAGGATGGCGTTTACGTGAATATAGCTTGATATCAAGTGTTCAAGATATAATAATAGTATTAGAAACGACGAGTGATGGTCATGGTGTCCGATGAGAGTGCTTTAAACAGCGCGCTAAGATGAATGCCTTAGAATAATCTAGTAAAATAAAGCACAAAAATATATAACGTCCATAAGGCCAATCCGAAGGCGCTCATAGAGTGAGAGAATGTCGAGCTTGAAAAGTACGAAAATAGGATCAACATTGCAATACGAAAGGCCGCTGAAGAAAAATAGCGAGGTGCACGGATGACAGTTATGGCGGAAAATATCGCAGCTGCAAAGATGCTGACTAAGCGTGGAAATGAGGAATGCACAACGTAAATTGATCAGTCACATTTATTATAATGGGTCAATAAAGGCCGATTCACACGACAGGCAAAGAGTCCGCGGAAGGAGCACCACGTCATCCAACGTCACTGGCACCTCTTCATTCGCGTGAGGAGGACGAAGTACCGAACGGACACCACGGACGACGGCGTGGACAGGAACAACCAGACGTAGGGGCACCACCACCTCACATCGGCATCACTAGCACCGCCGCGAGGGAAATTGGTAGGCGATGGCATTCCAAGCAAACCACGCTGTATTGTTTACAAGTGGGGTGCCTCGATGGCCAGTGAGGCGAGAGCATCGACATGTACCCTCTTGTTGACAATAAAAAAGAGCCCCTACAACGTCACAAAAGAAAGAAAAATACCACTGTTGCCACATTTAGAATATGTAGTTCTGCTAGAAAAACAGCAGAGCGCCCCCATATTTTGACAGAGAAACACGCGCGACTATTTTCAGCTTGCGAAGGCTGCACTGTCCGCGGACGAGATGGAACCAGCGACGTCGGTTCATTTGGCGCTCTTCCGCACGCGGTCTCCAGCGATTCCATCCTCTGTGAGAATCGGTATTAATGCATAATGCTATAGCTATTCAAAATACGTTTAATTGGCATTACCGCAGGCTCATAGCCAATCAGCCTGTAAACGTTGGCCTGTTCATGGCAGAAACTTCCCCTCACTAACGAAAGTAGATGACTAGATGCGAAACATTTTATAACTACCATTATCTGTTGCCTACGTCTCAAGAGTCTAGAACCTTAACCCTAGTAAATCACTGTGACCCGGGCGGATCACTAGCCGTGTTTTATAACGCTTAAAAGCGAACACCTGCTTTAACAAATGTTTTAATGAGTCCTATGAAATGCAAGTCCTTACGTATCAGTACAATATTGATGCCTAAAATTCATCATCGTAGCATACTGAAGGAAGTTAAATCATATCGTATAATTTGCCTAAAGAATGCTGACTATACGAATTATAGGAACGTACTGACTCGAAGACTTCAAAATGATATGTTATTTTGGGCAGTCTATGCACCTGCGGTATTAAAGGACGCAGTATTGTTACAAACATTCCCAAGGCGTTCAGTGTTCTAGAAGGATGTGATGCTACTCAAGCACTTGCTGAAACTATGCAAGTGGACTTTGAAAAAAGGCGTTGGACCGTTTTGCTCCCAACATTCTTGTACCAGTGCTGGAGAACGTGCATGTTGGAAAGGTAGTTCACAATGGAGAGGAAATGCTTTACTTTTAAGGAAAATGCTGGAAACAAAATTTCGGGAGAAGGACCTGTTCGCCAAGCATACCTGTTCACCAAGTTCACAAGTTATTTCACTTCTATATTGAACCGTACTGCTTACGAATCATCAGCAACCTATGCCTTGCAGGATTTTCACAGCACAGAGACGTTCGTGTTCTGGCATACACTGATGATGCTACGCTTTTCTGCTCCAAGTACGAAATCGTTTTGGTAGTTTTTAGAAAAGTTAAAGCTTTCTGAGGAGGAAGTGGTACTGTGGTCAATTGGGGGGAAGTGCCGGATATTTTGGCATGATGAATAGCCGCCGACTCTGAGTGTCTTCGCCAATGCACCGTGGGCAACAACTATACCTAAGTATTTAGGCACCGCTCTTGAATTTCCCCCTGTTACAAAACCTTACGGGCAAAATAGGGCTGAAGAATTGATAGAAAAGGCAGCAGAATTTGGTGAATTAAATGTCTCAAAGTTTGAACCTGCAACCGTTCGCACTTCTTTCTTGGTAGACAAAGTGCAGTACGTGATGCAAGTGCTACGCTGTTTCCGTCAAAATGCGCAAACGCTGCATGGGGTGTTTTCAATGTTTGTGTTGGGTTCCTGTTGGGAAATGACAAGTCAAACCAGTCTGTTTGGAAGCTTGCGCGCTCGAGGCCTTGGCTTATACCACTTATTTGTACGCCAGTTAGTGAGACGTTCCATTTTTCTTTAAGAAAGCTACAGACCGCTTTTTACGGGCTCTTCTTCAATTGACACTGGGTAGGGTTTTGACTGCATTTGTTGTTACATTGCACTGTACTCAAGGAGCTACTCGTGGGTATTTTGAAGTTGTACAAGCTTGTTGCTTTCTTGATGCTCGATTGTATTCGATTACGTCAGTCAGGTTACACAGAAAAAAGCTTTAAAGCAATATTTGCGATTAACTGTTCCCTCCACCATTGCACAGATGATGCACGGTTGAGGCCTAGGTCAAGGTGTTCTTAAACGAGTTGAAAAATGGACCCTACACCTGCAGGCAAAACATTCTTTTCTAGACTACATAGCTGGACTCCGTCGCTTGAAGCTTGGTTGCAAGACAAAAGAATTTTTTCGCCTTCGTGAGTGCACTACTTACTATGGAAAAAATGGTACTATTGAGAATGTTTCCTAGGACAGCTCAGACGCAGTTTTTTTAACGGAGGTCCTCCAAGAGAATCTTAACATTTTTCGCTTAACGCTCCCGCTATCAGGTATTTACCGATTATGAACGACCACGGTGTTCCTTAAAATCTTGTAATGTTGTTTTGCTGGCATAGTATTTGGAGGAAAAGACTGGCGGAGTGTCAAGTAGATCGTGCCTAGAGAATACTTTAAGGAAGCTAGTGTAAGGTATGGTGAAGCTCTAAAATGTTTGTAACCAGCCCCTTATTGCCTCCTGTGCGTTTTTCATGTTACGTGTGTCAGATACGGCTCTTAGTTCTTGTGTAAATATTGTGTACGGGGCGTTCTTAAACTCCTGGGAAACGACAGCCTTAATTAGGGAAATAGTGGCTTCAGTGGGCTCAGGAGTAAAAGCAATGGGCATCACAGCCTCTGTTTCCCTGTGGAATATCCGCATAACATTTGCTGGGTGCGAAGGCTGGTGCAGAGTTGGTACCATCTTTGCCAAAAGTATCGAAGCTGCACGTTTTGCTTATCGCTTCTATTTTAGAGTGAACTTGGATTCCCAGGTGACCACAAGTTGTTAAGAAGTGAGGAAGGAGCTCGTCTTCACTTTGCAAAGATTTCAAGCATCAGCAGTGGTACGAATTCTTTACTACCCGACTGGGAAGCGTAACATGTAGCCTGGTTACTTTCGCCAACGTCAGTACGTCCTCGCACGAAGAAGTAGTAGCCGCGTTGGGAATTCTATCAAAGCGGAGAATAATGCGGCGTTGCTAGTCTTATTCAAACTGCCGGCAAACCTGGAGGACAGAGTCAACGGTGGCGCAACCTTTGCAGAGCAGAATATTTGAATGCGTCGTCTTCGAACCCCTTCAGGTAATGTTCCACCTTGTTGTCCTCGAACACAGCACGTCCACTTTACGGCACTGTGCTGGGACATCCTCAATCTATGATACGTACGACTTGGTGGTTGACCACGCGCGACAAGCAAGACCTTTTTTTGCGCTGAGCTTGCGTCTAATTGGCTTTTCAAATGAGTATTTCAGCTTCGGCTTGAAAATTTCCCAGGATATGTTATATCTCGAAGAGGAAAGGCTCCGTTCCCGCAAGGTAGAAAATTACATGAGAAAGCATGACAGTAGCGTTCAGCGGTTGTGCTTTGTTACCCGCTCATACATGGGCGGCCAGTCGTTAACATCAACTACATAGGTGCCGAAAAATGTGCCCGGTTCCCGAGGCTGTGCCCTGACAACGGTCGGTGCTGTTGTTACCCCTGTGGATGGCCATGTGTCGAGGGGAATATTTACAGAATCAAGCTGGCGGGCGCTTTGGAGCTCTAGGTTGTGGGCCCGAATAGTTTTTACCAAGCACCTCAACAAAACAGTACCGGGGCGTTGCCGAGCAGCAAGAGTCCCACGTGAAAGTCAGGAGCACCTGCGACACATCAGTGCACACAAATACAATAGCTTCACCTTTAGCGTCCCTTTCACACAACGTCCAAACATCCTCGTCGTCTTTAAAATATTTTGGGCTGCAGTTATAACAATATTGCATATTTTAAGCGTGCTAGGCAAACCATACCCGCGCGCGTAATTGGTTAGCGTATTCGGAGGGTGATCGGAAAGGTGGAAGTTGGACTCCCAGTAGAGGGCGACTTTTCCCCCTTATAATGCTTAACTTTATCGCTTTTGATTTGGCTAATTGATTTCTTCTTTACGGGCTACTGGATTCGGTTGCGGACTGATGAATTATTTTGTAGACCGCTTGGTTAAGGTCTGGATGCGGGTCCTGCTGGTTATGTGACTTGTGTTGGATTGGCTTTCGAACTGTCTGATCTGACAGAAAGCTCGTGTGGACGCAACTCATAAGTCTAGAAAGACTTTCGTCATAAAATCCGACGCAAGAGAAATGGGTAGCCGAAATTAGCAGGATTATACCCATGGTTGGCGGGACTTAATGAGCGATAGTGGGGTTTGCAACCTTATGCGTGGTTAATGATTTGCCCTTAAATTACTGTTGTCGAGGATTTCGCAACAATATATGAGAACGTTATTGCTTAAAATGTAAAATTTGTTCGCAAGTAAATAATTAACGCTGATAGGACATAGATTTATTCTAGCGCAGTTGCTATCGACAAAAGTCATAAAACGGTATATGGTTTGACATTGTAGCAGTAATTGCAGCTTGTTATCTCATTGAACAGATAAATGGTAATTATTAAACGGCACCTGAAATGATATTTTCGGTAATAGTCAAAACTCGATTTAACGAAACCCGATTTAACGAAAATCTCGATTTAACGAAGGTATCCTAATTCCCCCTCAGACGCCCATAGGGTTCAATGCTTTGACTAACCCGAAATAACGAAACAGATTCCGTGATCTGTCCCGATTTAACGAAACTTTTTTTGAGAAATAAAGGTGAAAAAGTGTTAATTTTTGGTCTATTTTGTAGACAGCACCCCAGAAATCGGTGCGGCCGTTGCTCACAAAGCGCACGCAGGCAGAGATCACCGACTTCTTTGGCGGAAAATAAATTTGTAGTCCCCTCGGGCCGTTCTTGTCGAGTAAGAATTTTTGTTGTTTCTTTTCATACGCGCTAGCGGCGCCGGTCGTGTTGTTGGCGCTACCCACTCGAAAGTAGCGCGGGGGGGTCATGACGATGACCATACGGACCCCCAAAGATTGCGCTAGTTGTATGATTACCAACTTTGGCGCCAATTTGTCATTAGCTGTGTGGCTTGCCGTCCCGTCAGCGGTATTTAGGGAAGATTGTTGCGCCGCTAGCCGAACCGTCCTTTGGGTCGGTGCTACCGGCGTGAATTCGTCACGCGCGAGTGCGACGAAAAGTGAAAATGGTATGTGCTAACCGATACGACCGCGATAAGCTGGTACGGTTTATGCGGATGCAAAATGCATTATGTTCAATGGGTGCTCAGTCGGGGACTTGACTTTACTACTTTTAAAACGAAAGTACTGTTTAAGCGGGTACGTTTTAACGAAGTTTTACTGTAATCGAATTTACTGAATTATGTGCCCAAGAAATGCCTCATTCAATTTAACGAAGTTCTCGATTTAACGAAATAATTCACGGCTCCCCTCAACTTCGTTAAATCGAGTTTTAACTTATTCTAAAACATGAAATACATAGGGGTAAGCTAGCTTTGTGAGCATTTTAGTAAAATATAAAGTTTGTGTTGAGGTTATGAATGGCAAAGAAATTTAATTAATTTTAAAGCTTTCTCCTTGGGACAGCTGAAAAAGGATTTGGGCGAGAGATCACCGTGCGTCAGCCAACCTCCTAGATGACGTCATTGGGGTTTGCTGGGATCGCCCGCTCATTGGACGCCCCAAAGTACATGGGCGGCACAGAGCAGGGGGGGGGGGGGCGTCACGACGTTTTATTTTTTCCTGTACGCCGGTGTTCACTGAGAGAGGAGCATAGTTTTTAGTCGCTTATGTTCTCGGCCCTGAAGAAGATAGTTTAAATCCTTTTTTTTTTCATTGCGGGTAGGACGATGGGATAGACATTGTTCGTGAGGGTTTTCTAGTTTCAGGAAGGAGCCTTTGGTGGACCTTTCGCTGACCTACATTTAGTGCACTGCATCTGTGCTCGTCATAAGTTGTCCAAAAATATACTACGATGTTGTGGTGTAAAGTGCATTTTATTCGTAATTGATTAATTGTTCCGTTTATTTCTGACATGTAATTAGTAAAGCTCGGCAGCACTCGACAGAAGCTACTCAAAAACAATTTTGTTTGTGTTGACACGACATCAGCTGCACAACGAAATAACTCATGTAGTGATCCACTGACTTGAAGGTTGGCACTGAGGCTGAGCTGAAGTAGGAACGGGCGAAGTTTCCGGGGTTTGAGTTTTGAATTCAGTAACGGTCTGGCTCTAAAAACTATGGTCGTATTAACTTTGTAAGCGTCAGAGTTAAAACACTCATTGTTGGAAAAAGTGACCGGCGTTTGTAGCGGCGTTTGTAGCGGCGCTCTTCATTTGTGTCATCGACCTTGCCACCACCACGTGACAATATTCAAATAAAGCGCCAAGCCATGGCTAATGAGACCATTTTCACCTCTACCTTTACATTCTTGCCACTAATTATTTATGCAACTATGAGGCTAATAATATTTCGGACAAAACTTCAGTTCACCTCCTAATAATTTAAACCACTCATTAACCTCTACTACTTCTCAATTACTCACAACTGCTGCGGACACGGCTTTGCGTGTGCTGCCTGTAAAATTTGTCTAATTAGCTTATTGACCTATTCACCTTTTCGGGCACATTGCGTCACCCTCTACAGATTGACACCACTCATTAACCTCTACCACTTCTCATTTACCACTGCTGGGGACACGATTTTGCTTACGCGGCCTGCGGACAGACATCTGTAAACATAGCAAAGTAATGCTTGCGCATTATTAAAGTGTATCTTATCAGCAGTCTGTACACTAGGAAGCTCCCTCGACAGTTTTTCTAAATCTTTTTCAAGCACTCAGTCTATCACGTAAGTCGAGCACGGTGCAGGAAACGGTTGCAAATTGGGAGCAGTCTTTGACAAGACCAGCACGCTGATCGATTTAATTTTTATCCGGGAACAGTTGGGCGCTTATGCCGGACATTAATCTTGAAGCGTGTGTTAGGAAAAGACATCCTAACTTTGTTATTTTAACCCATTTTCTTTGTTTGAAGTGCCTTTTCTCCTGCAATATGCGGCTGGGAAACAAACTACTTCACTTGATTATTTTTGGGGGGAAGAAGATACGTAGAACGCTATTCTTAATGCCGTCTTGTAAATTGGTTGCATATTATCACGATAGGCTTCATATTAGGAATAAACGCTCGCAAAACTGAATCAAATTCTTTACTACTCAAGCCTTGCGAGGACGTTGCGGTGGCTTTTTGACCTTTGAGGTCAGTGCTGAGGCAGACGCCTTATGCAACTCAGTGCGATGTGCTTCACGGGTGATACAAATAGAGCTATCTCTAACTTAGAGCGAAATTCTCTTATCAAGTTCTGCGACACGCTTTAATACACCAAGTTTTTTTCCTCGTCAGTTGCCAAAACAGGGGACCTCGACTCTGCCGTACCAGGGTGGTTCGGAGAAGCTATAGAGCGTCTACGTACTTTCTGGCTTTAGACGTAGTCCACTTCGTTGTGTGTGGTGTTTAAAACGTAGGCGCCGTTAAAGGGAAATGTACAAATATAATCTGTCTGAGAAATGATCTACACTTGGCGAAAAAATTTCTGCTAGCACTCGGCCGTAAAGCTAGCGTTAAATCCGCAGCGTCTTTGACGGTCGACTGAAAATTTATTTGAAGGAACGCGTAAAAGTAGCCCTCCACTTTCCACTGTTCGGTTTGGAAATTTCTTCGAATTCTGCAATATAATGACATCTCGTTGCATGCATCAACATGCTTGCATAAAGAAGAATTTGCGTGCTCTTGCCGACCTGAATAGTTTGTAGGCCTCCTTGGACCTTGCTTCTTTTTTATTTATACGGTCTTACGCTGGGCATGCATTTATATGGTAATTTTCTGCCAGCCTATGCAGTGACGACAAATTTGTAGGTGGGGACTGGTTTTGCATACGCGATCAGATCAGACGTGTACAGAATTTGTTAGTGCTTTCCACTTCTTTATTTTTACTGAAACACGACGGAACGAAAGAGTTGTGTCACCAATGTAGGTCAAGCGGAAAAATTAGATGAACGCTTCGGCAGCGCGAAAATAGTAGATGTAAAAGAGCTTTTAATACCGCCTTTTTATTCCGCGAATTTGTTGCATTCAGAGATGGCATAAAGTTTTGAATGTACTAAAAGTAAACCCTGCAAAGGTTGCTCGGTTTATGAGAAAAGAAAAGCCCGGCATTTGTATCATACCTCGACAGAAAGGTTCAATGGATGGCTTACCAAGATACTTTGTTGGGCGAGTTGGTACTTATTCATTATTAATATAAACAGCGCGAACACGAAGACAAGGGACAAGAAACAAGAAAGCCACAGTACATGCGCTGACTCACAACTAAGCCTAAGCCGTTTACTCCAAGGTCCAGAAAAACAAACATGAAGAAAACAAAACAGTCACGTGAAACAACCCCTGGGTTCACCTGCTGCATAAAAAATTACTTTAAAAAATCACTTAAAAAAGACACCTCTTTGCTTGAAAGAGCAAGAGACGTCTTGCTGACACACTTATTGTCCGTTGAAATAAAATACGATTCCACTATCTCTCTCGTTATCTTCTCTTTGTGGCGATATAAAATCTTAACACTGTAATTTTTTATGCAGCAGGTGAACCCAGGGGTTGTTTCACGTGACTGTTTCGTTTTCTTCATGTTTGTTTTTCTGGGCCTTGGAGTAAACGGCTTAGGCTTAGTTGTGAGTCAGCGCATGTACTGTGGCTTTCTTGTTTCTTGTCCCTTGTCTTCGTGTTCGCGCTGTTTATATTAATAATCAATGGATGGCATAAAATTGGAAGGAAATATGTCGCCGCTGCTAATCCGTCGCAAAACAGGCTCCAACTTGACAAGCATTTGAATGCTAAATAAGAAGCAAAATGTTATGTTATCATCCATAATTGTGTAGAAAGAATGGTTGCTTCTCCATTTCAATAATTAATCAAGAGGTTATTTTTCACACACGTTTTTCTCAATCCGCGTGGCACGACGCGATGGGGCGGAGCGCTTTTTGATCAAACGAAATCTATATGCTATGCCTAATACTTTTTCAAGTATTTTGAATCGGAATTGCAGATATATATTAGTCAGATCGGGGTATCTTTTTATAAATGAAGATATTACTCGCTCAGTTATTGAATGACCGTGCAAAACTCAAAAACAAAACGAAAAATTAGATTTAACATACGTGGCTAAACCTGCTATACTCTGCGAAATAGCTTGTACGGCGTAGTTTAAGTCGATAGATATATGATGTACTTAAAACTCACCCGATCTCCCCGCCCCCATCTTCCAGAGCTGCCCACGTGAAGAAATCCGTGATGAATGCGGCGAAGTTGCCACGAGTGGCATATTGCTGTAAACCATTCAAATCTTTATATTTTATTCTTTTGACATCCGTCGGCATGCACCCTTAACTTTGACTATAGCGCACCGATCGATTCTGTATTTCTTTTTCAAGATCGTTGCCGGAGACAAAGCTTTAGAATTTTCCTGGTCGCACACCATGCGCCAAGATGTGTCTCGATGATTACAGCCACTCGCATCTGTTTCTACAATGTTCCAGGTTATGATAGTCACATCGTGTGCGTTAATCTAAATGTTTCTTCGCCGCCTTTGAATTTAGCATTCACGGTTGCGACGGGCTTTCGCAATATACTACCACGAGCACGCTAGCTGCTATCGCCTCCGATCACTTTGTTCTTTTGGGGGTGCAAGTCAGCCCATTAAAGAGTTCATTTCAGTGCTACTTTAGAGAGAACATTTGGTGAAGGGCGGACACTCCTTTAGGGCCCAGAACCCCGATTGACTTTAGCGCACCAAGCGGGGGCTATAAAACATCCGCTCTCAGTATAAAGCGCTGGTTTGGATACCGCTATGCGCTACGCCCTGGCACACAGTTTGAATGCTATTAAGTGCTGCCGTCCTGCCGCGCCCTTTGGGCTCATCATTTGTGTTCTGTACTGTCTGCTATTTTTCTATTTATTTCAGCATTGAAAAATAACAATCCCATCGCTGTTGACCACCCATCAACGCCGCTGCATCACAGCCTTTGTCAAACAGAAGCATTGCTGCTAGCGTGTTTTATTTGGCGGAGGACGAACGTCGGAAACCAGCTGAGTCCGCTAGTCCCAGCACGAGCCGCTTCTTCGTCATGCTCATCTTCTCCTGCATACATTTCTGTGAGTCACACTACGCCCCATGTAGCCGAAGCCAGCTGGGCGACTTAAACAGCGTCGTGGTATCTGTAGAGATTTAAACGAACAACGTGCGCGACTTCAGTTTTAGCAGAACGACAGCCGCTTGTGGTCTGGCGCGCGAGGCGATACTTGAGCTCACTAAGTTGGACAAAGGACGACAAACGGTGCATCGTAGTGGCACAGCAGCTTTTGTGACACACCCTGCTTCCTGATAGCTCGCCAAAGAAATACCAAATCTACAGGCTCGTAAGTAACGTGCTCGTGGTGGGCAGCTAGTCAGCGCTTATGTCTGTCGTTCACGTGTTTCGTCTCATCTAGCGCTGTTTTTACTCGATTCTAAAGCATGTACCAACCAGCCCGTATTTGCCCTCTTCTGGAACTTACCATGCCTTGGAACGACCGTGAGAGACTAAGGTTTTAAGGCAGGCAAGCCGGCGGGCTGCGTGGGCAAAAAAGATTGTCTCGGCTACCGAGGTATCTTCATGACTACTGGTAGAAAACGGGAGGGTGGTGTCCAAGGTATATCGTGGGTGGTGGGCGTAGAGCAGGACGAATGGGCTAAAGACAGTGGTGGCATGGCACACGGTATTGAAAGCGTAGCAATGAACGGTAGGACGCTGTCCCATGAAGTTATTATGATCTGCATGGACTTAGATGAAGAGCATGTTAGCGATCGCACGGTTCGTGCGTTAAGTTAGACCTTTGGTATGGGGATTAAACGGCGGTGAACGGCGAAAATGTCGAGCACGTAAACGGAGCACCTCCTCCATGAGATCGGTAGGAAACTGGTAGCCACGGTTGCTAATAATAACTTGAGGTGGTCCGTGGCGGAGAACTATCGCGCGTAGCATAAAGCAGGAGAACTTGATATGTGTTGGCCGCGGGGTTGGCTGCCTTCTCACAATCTCGACTGAGGTAGACCACGCCTACAACGATCTAACGATTCACAATACAGGATGGCGGAAGGGGGCTAAGAGAGTTCAACTCCCACTCGCTCAAATGGTGCAAAAGGCTAATGTGATGGGGTGAAGCTGCCCACTGCTACACTTGTGGGATGTTTGTTGCGCTTACAGTGGGTGTAGCTGACGACGTATCACTGAGTAGCTGCTCGCATTTTCCGCCAATAAAAGCAATCAAGGGAGCGGTAGAGCGTTTTCGCAATTTCAAGAGGCGCGAAACTTGGGTAGGAGGCCAGTTGGTGAGACGAGGAAAATAAAACCGCAGCAGGCACTGGACGGTGAGAGGAGACACCACTGGGCGGTACTCGTTTATGGCCTGCAAAATAGAATGATACAGGCTCTTCAGAACAACCAGAGGAGACGGGGACTCGTACAGGAATAGTCTTCTGGTTTTTCTTCCAGAGCAGGATATCACCCACACAAAATTGGTGAACCTGATCGAACTAGAGCCGCTGCGAAGAAACGTTCCAGGATTGGATTCGTTTGCTGTTTTTCAATAAACGTGAGGATGTCAGGAAAAGCCGGTGACACCGACGAGACGCAGTACTCGAAATCATCATCGTCAGACTCCGTCGTAGGAAGAGGCAGGCGCGAAAGACAATCTGCGTCAGAGTGTTCACGACCAGTTTTGTTACGTGACTGTAAAATACTCATCTTGTTGCCGCAAGGCAGCCACATGAGCCCCTGAGGTTAAGTGACCAGCAGAGGGCATGGTGATCCATTACAACGAATCCATGACAACGGAATGGGAAGAACCGCACCCATTTCAGCCCCGCTTGTTTCGGTGCGCACTTCTGAGGGCGCTGAAGAATGGAGGCTTGCCGGGGGGGTGTGCGAAGTCAGCAAAGCAGTGAATAAAACGGAGAAATTACGAACATAAACCCAAGGAACTCCATAGTCATTTGGCGGACTGGGGTAGCTTGAAAGAGGCGACCGCTACTGTCTTTGCACGATCGTGTCTGACGCCGTTTTTATCGACGAGATGTTCGAGAACTAGCGTTGGGCGCGCTCAAAAATAGCCCTTCTTTGTGATTTTTAGCGCAAGGGCAGTTTTTCGCACACAGTCAAGCACAAGAGCTGAAAGAGGTCATTGTTTGAACAGCGTGTTTTCGAAAATTACAACGTCGTCCAAGTAACACATACACAGATTCCATTTTAAACCAGAGAGTATCGTGTCCATGAAGAGTTTGAAGGTAGCGGGCGCATTGCAGAGTCTGAAATGCCCCACATTAAATTCGTAGAGATCATCCATTGTGACAAAAGCAGTTTTCCCTTTGTCCGCTGGATGGACAGGTATTTGCCAATAGACTAATCTGAGGTCAAAGGTGGAAAAATAGCAGGCAGAAAAAACGGCAGTTAATGGCGTCTTCTATACGAGGAATGGGCTACACGCCTCCTAGTAACCGCATTTAGACGACGCGAAAACGCCATGTGCCGTTCTTCTTTCTGAAACAAAACCCAGGGGCAGCCCAAGGACTCGGCGACGCTTTGATAACGCCCTTGGTTAATATCTCCTTCGCTTGTTCATATAAAGAAAAGAAACCAGGTGCTCTGTTATATGGACATATATTTTGCGTCATATAAAATACAAAACTGATACAATTGTGCCATCATTTGGTGAATAATAAGCAAAATTGAAGACAAACAAAAGATGGAATATTTAAGATGACGCGTAGGTTAAAAAAGAGGAACAAAATATCACCAAGGCAAGAAACAATACATTGGTAAACAAATTAGCATAACATATATAAAATATGCCACATAATGCGTAAGAAAACAGGCGTTATACATTACAATGCTCACAATACACACGCGAGTCCTTCAGGTTGAGTACCATTTTTGTTTAAACACATTTCAAGCAAATAAACTGCAAGCCGTCTTGAGTATTATTCCGCAGGGGACAAAATTGCTTTGAGAATAAATACACACACCCTCCCTATATCGTCATGTGCTTTTTGTGACATTTAAAGCAAAAGTCTAGTAGACGGTGACGTTTTTAATACTCAGCATAACCTTCTTGAAATAGTTTGCAATGTTTGTTAACATAAATATACCGTAAGCCGGAAATAATCGCGAAAAAATACAACATCATGCTAAAAACTTCCTTGCACTCATTTCACAGTGAAAATGCGAAATAACATGAAATTGTAGCAGAACTCGCTGAAGAATTCATTGCTACAATGCACAATTTCAATATCAAAATCTTTCCTCAATTAGGTGCTTCCTTATAGCCTCAGCCTTTTTGGGACGCTAAACTATATTAACCACTCAAGCTTAGCATCTAATGTTATCGATAGCATTAGATGCTAAGCTTGGTACTCAGCTTAATAAACTGACCATGTGACCACATGGTTAGTTTGTTGGATTGTGAAAATGTGCGCTGATAATAATATCTCTCCGCAAACCTCAGGGACATTTATTTCCTGCCTATTAACACTTATTCCTGTTGATTAATAGTTATATCGCTTTTGAAATGTATGATATGGCCATTGTCTCATGACATTGCAAGCCAAAAGTTAAAGCTCAACAAGCATTGACTCGTGGGATGTGGAAGATTGCTCCAGGCCTCTTATATGTATGCTGCAATTGTTTCTCCGTGCCACACTGCACAGACTGCCTGGTTCTGGTATCAGCTTGAACGTTTACAGGACAAGTATTTGTAATTATTAAGCACCTTTTTATCGAAACTGTGTAACAGGGGAAATGTGAGAAAGCTGTAAAGGAATGAAATTACGAACATGGTCAATGTGATTTACCGTACGTCGCGTGCTAACCCAAGTAAAATACGCATATCAAACTACACGGCTAGCATCCCTACCAGTAGTTTCCAAGGATTTCACTTCCCAACATTATTCTTTGGTTTCTACATGCTTCCTTGACAGCTGACTACGAGTTTGATTGGATAAATTATTTCATGCACGGGCCGCAACAACGCATGGCCTACCAACCAGACGCTCATAGTGTGTGTTTGGAGCATTGTAATACATGTGGAATACATGTTTTCAGAAACAAAAAGGAGGAATTATCTATCCGCAACTTTGTTTGTATCAGCCTTTTAGAAATACCTGAGCGTTTCTTTCTCTATGCCTTTTTTTAAAGCGCATTACCCTGCTGCGCGTTTGTAATGCGGGTGTTTGGTCTCGGATGACTCATTCTTCGATGCAAAGGTTTCTGGTTTTCCAGCTTTTTCGCGTTACTTTTTTTCCGGCCCTCTTAGAAATAACGGTCTCGTACATTCTACACGAAAAGGCTCATCTTTAACACATTAGCCTATTCTTCGATGTTCAAATTTTACCCAACCAACATGTAGAATACAAAAGAATAGTGCTTTGGTGAAGTCCGTAAAGAGACACTCAGTGTGTAACAATTCAAGCAAACCTAATCATAAGGCAAAACAAGCAAAGAGCGTCCGGCGTGGGTCCGCTCTTATCTAACTGCGCAGTGACCAGAGTGTACTTTTTGCGCCATAGTTGAGCACATAAGCCTTCACTTCACAACCGCACCAGAGTGCTAAGCTAAACTGCTTGAAATGAAGCGTAGTTGGCAAGAAGACATTTCTAACTTTGCCTTTGCTGGAAGCTGACGGAGTGTCAAGAACTGGCTCGCCCATGACGTGCGCACAGGCGCCTATTCATGAGTGGTGCAGTTCAAGGAACCGGCCGACGGACCATAAATCATAAACTGCTTGAAATGCAGCCTTGTTCGTCAAAATAAAATTCTTCATCCTGCAGCCAGACGGACGGAAGTAGTTCCGCTTCAAAAGCCAAGAAAGCCATAAAAGTACGCGGTCTGTGTTCAAGCTCTTCTGTGTGCACCTCCACAGTCTGCTTTGGTCTGCGTCGGTGGAAACCGCACGCGCGTGACCAGTGATGGTGGCGCCATCTAATTTGAGGGGTCAATTAACTTTCTCAGCCATACGTCATTTTCTGGAGCAAGATTTCGCCAACTGTCCTCTCTTTACGAAATTCTTTTTGTATGGCGCTACAACTATATTAGACCTATGACATTGTCACCAACGCGTGACAATATATTGTCACGGGATCTTTCGCTACCCGGACGGCAGTCTAGAAGCACTGGGTCATAGGATGGTGTTGGGGCACTAAAACGCAGGAGGCAGAGAACAGGCGCTTGACCAGGCAAAGCAGCGGCGGCTCAGAACCACGCGCACTCCGCATGATCTTTGTCTTCTTCCCCCTTCACAACTGACACGGATCTTCGTCTTCCTCCCTCTTCACAACTGACATGGTTAGCACGGGTTAAGCTACTCCTCCCCCTGAAAGGCGCATCGTCCCGATGCGCGCTCTGGCGTATCTGAAACGTTAAAGCCAGCAGAGCGCAGAGTCAGAATATGTGGTCCTAGCGTTCACAGTAAGTTTTGAGGCGAACCACATGCATCACTTCACAATGAGGGGGCCGACGAGATGTGCTCGGAACAATTGGAATCACCTCGTGATTCACGTCGCTTATACGGCGAACGACATCGTATGGGCCAAAGTAACGTTTTAGGAGCTTCTCGCGGAGACCACGACGGCGAACGGTAGTCCATACCCACACTTTATCGCCAGGTGCGAAATGAACCTCACGATGCCGGAGGTTGTACACCTGCGTGCATCGACGCGCTGGCGGTCTTGGATGCGTAGTCATGCCAACTGTCGGGCTTCTTCCGCGTGCTGGGTTACCAGTTAGACATCGTCGTAAGAGCAGGCCTCCAGCTTATGGAGAAGCATAGCGTCAAGCATGGTAATCACATCTCGGCCATGCACCAGGCGGAAAGGCAAAAACCCGGTTGTTGCCTGAGTTGCGCTGTTATAAGCGAAAGTTACGTAGGAAAGAATGTCGTCCCATGTACGCTGCTCGACGTCCGCATACATAGATATCATGTCGGCCATAGTCTTATTAAGGCGCTCAGTGAGCCCGTTCGTTTGGGGGTGGTATGCGTTTGGAGTGGTGCGTGTTGTTTAAACGCAAGATATCTGCCATTAGATGGGACACGAACGCGGCACCGCGATCAGTGACCAAGACTTCGGGCGCACGGTGACGGAGGACGATGCACTCGACGAAAAACTTTGCTACATCAGCCGTTCTTGCAGAAGGCAAAGCTCGCGATTCAGCATACAGCGTGAGGTAATCCGTGGCAACTGCAATCCAGCGGTGTCCCGAGTTGGACGTAGGAAAAGGTCCGAGCATGTCCATGCCTGCCTGCTGGAACAGAGTCATAGGCAGCGGGATGGGGTGAAGATGTCCTGCAGGTTGTACGGGTGGAGTCTTACGTATCTGACATTCGCGGCAGGTCCTGGTATAGTGACGAACAGTCTTAGCAAGTTCAGGCCAGTAATGCTTAGAACGAATTAGTGCGAGTGTTCGGCTGTATCTCAAATGCCCGGATGTTGGGTCGTCATGAGAGGCGCCCATAATTTTGTTACGTAGGTCAGCTGGAATAACCAGTAGCCAAGGCATCACACTCGCTGCGAAGTTCTTTTTGTATAGAACATTGTTGCGAAGACGTAATGCGGGTAGAACGCGCAAGAAGACGCGTGGAATGGGGCCTTCTTGACCTTCCAGATGGGCGATTACTTCATGGAGTTCAGTGCCGTGTCGCTGCCGCGCTGCCATATTGACCGTGCTTATGGCGCCTATAAAAGCGTCTTCATACTCGTCGTCTTGACTGTCAGATGCTGATTCTATAGGGGCTCTCGAAAGGCAGTCGGCATCTGTGTGGCTGCGACCGGGCTTATCAACTATAGTAGCATCGAATTCTCGCAATCGAAGGGCCCACCGTGTGAGTCGCCCTGAAGGGTCTCTCAGAGTGCTGCGCCAACATAGAGAGTGATGGTCGGTAACCACCTAAAATGGGCGTCCGTACAAGTAGGGTCTGAACCTATCAATCGCCGAAACTACCGCGAGGCATTCTTTTTCAGTGGTCGAGTAGTTAGTCTCTGCCTTCGATAATGTTCGACTTGCGTAAGCGATTACACGCTCGGTCCCATTCTGTTTTTGAATGAGCACGGCTCCGAGGCCCTTGTTGCTGGCGTCTGTATGAACTTCAGTCTCGGCGTCCTGGTCAAAGGGCCCGAGTACAGGGGAGATCTGTAAGCTTTGTTTAAGGCGTTTAAATGCCCGCTGCTGTTCATCCGACCACTGGAAGGCGACGTTCTCCGTCGTGAGATGAGTAAGTGGTGCAGCGACATGAAACAGTTGGGAACAAAACCCCTATACCAAGCACAGAGGCCCAGAAACCTCCGTACGTCGTTCTTTTCCGATGGTGTGGGAAAGAGGCGACGGCGGCTGTTTTATCGGGATCTGGACGGAAACCTGTGATACTGATGACGTGGCCAAGAAATTTAAGTTCATCGTAAGCAATCTTGCACATTTTTGGCTTCAGAGTGAGGCCTGCGCTTTTATAGCTTGTAGTACTGCTTTCAGGCGAAGAAGATGATCGGAGAACGTGCTTGAGAAGATTACAACATCGTCAAGGTAGACCAGGCAAGTTTGTCCCTTCAGGCCGGCCAAGGCGGCGTTCATAATGCGTTGAAGGTTGCTGGGGCGGTAGAGAGGCCGAACGGCATCACTTTAAACTCATAAAGCCTATCCGTGGTGATAAAAGCAGTCCTCTCAGTAGCGCTTATCAACTTCGATTTGCCAATAACCACTTTTCTGATCTATGGATGAAAAGTAACGGACCTGTCGTAGATGATCAAGTGCGTCATCAATGCGAGGAAGAAGATAAACATCTTTCTTGGTGACGTTATTGAGGCGGCGATAGTGAACATAGGATCGAAGAGTGCCATCCGTTTTCTTTACTAGTACCACTGGAGCTGTCCATGAGCTGTGCGAGGGTTGGATTATATCGTCGGCAAGCATTTCTTGTACTTCGTTCTGAATAGCTTCAAGTTATTTGAAAGAAACTCGGTAAGGCGATTGACGAACAGCGTGAGCAGCGTCATCGGTAATTATTCTGTGTTTGGCAATGGTCGTCTGGCGAACTCCGGATGGCGTGGAGAAGCAGTCTTGGAATTCTGCAAGCAGCGCTATCAATTAGGCTCTCTCGCTCACAAAGAGATTTGGTGCAATGCTTACGCCCAAAAGTGCATCTTTCTGCTGCAAAGAGAAGGGAAGGAAAGTACCTTCGGACAGGGCAACAACTTGAACAGGGGCGGTAATGCTCTCGATGGTACCAAAAGAGCCGTGCCTCTCGTAAGGTGCTGTGGAGTGCCGCGAACGTTGGTGACAAGGACGTGTGCGCAGCCAGTATCCAGCTGCGCGAGACCTCGAGCAACGCCAAGACCGCGTTCAAGAAGCAGCTGGGCACTTCCTTCCAGCAGAACTTCGCCAGAAGCAACTTGGTCGGACGTGACAGGGAGAAACACGCTAGACTGGGGGGGAGGGGGGGTAAGGTCACGTGCTCCTCCAAGATGCGTGCCGTGTAAACTTGGGGCTTCGTTCGCGCCGAGGTATATTGAGGTTGACGAAGTAAGGCGACGGTCGGTAAAGTCGATTACAGCGCTACAATTGCTAAAACATTCCATGCCCAGAATAATGTCTCTAGAACATTTCGATAGTACAACGAAGGTGAGCGGGCACCTAAGGCCTTTGCTCTCAACACGAGCAGTGCATCTGCCGATTGGTCTCACGAAGTGGCCTCCAGCGGTTCTGATATCGGGGCCATGCCACTGCGTCGTTACCTTGCAAAGTCGGCAGTATAGTTCCTCACTCATAACAGAATAGTCTGCACCGATGTCAACGAGTGCCGTCGCATTGTATGCGTCGATCACAACCTCAAGGCTATTGTACACTGCGCCGCGACGGCCATCGGAGGCTGAAGTTCGTGAAGCTCGTCGGGATGTTCGGCGGGAAGTTCGGCACCACTTTTGTCGGGAAGGTCGTCGGGTTGATCGTCGGTTTGTATGGGCGAGCAGGGCGAGGCACGTGGAGGCTCTTTAACAGTAACGGGTTCGGAAACGCCACCTCCATACGTCGCCGGGCTTAGCTTTCCCGATGATGGGACAGGCTTTCCCGCCGATTGATGCGAATGGGAGAATTGCACCGGCGGGGCGGTTGCGAGCGAAGGTCGCGACGTGAAGACCGATCGGGTGGTGGTGAACGGCGCAGGTATTCCGCGATGTGACAGGGTTCCTGTTACAGTTTCGGTTCGTGTTTGTTCGTGGCGCCACCCTGTGCCGGCACGATAGAACTGTCGAGGCAGCAAGGCAATAAAAAGGACACGGCTCGGGACGTCGTAGTTTGTTGCGCAGTGGAGCGCGGTGCATCATTGTCCGTTTCTGGGTGCCTTGCCATTGACGGTGACCGTCGAGCCGGTCGGCCTCTCGGCATTGCTCGGTCCACCAACTCGTAGCAAGTGGCGACGAGGAGAAAAATTCAAGTTCAAGTTCAAGTTCGCCTTTCATCCTCCCCCTTCTGTGCACATGAGTTCGAAGCGTTGTTCCGACGAGTCAACGCGCAAGAATTCCATCATGCCAATGTTCGGCACCCTCGAAGCGTTCGATGGAGGAGGGGGAGATGCGTGGCCTTGCTACGTTGATCGCCTTCAAGCTTTTGCATCGCGAATGACATCGCAGGAGAGAAAAAGAAGTCAGTCTTCTTTAGTTGCTGTGGACAGAAAACGTATGCTCTCTTGCGGGATCTCGTGAAGCCCGCCCAGCCGCAAGACAAAACCTTGCAAGAAGTTCTTTCTGTTCTTGGCGACCATTACTGTCCCAAGCCATCTGCTGTCGCGCAGCGTATCAGGTTCAACACGCGTGTTCGCACGGAGGGCGAGTCAGTAACTTTGTGGCGTCGCTCAAAAGCCTCTCGGAACATTGCACATTCGGAGCTGAGCTTAGCAACATGTTGAGGAACCGCATCGTTTGCGGCATCAAGACACAGCCGTGCAGACGAGGTTGCTCGAAAAAGCAGACCTTACGTATGAAGGCGCTGAAAAAACTGCACTTGCCATGGAAGCTGCGAAGAAAGATGCCGGCGAGATAGCGGGCTCAAGCCGAGGTGCGCTGCCCACTTATCAAGTCGCGGCATCAAAGGGGCGTCTCACATGCTACCGCTGCGGGGACGAACACCTCGCGTCCGTGTGCAAGCACATCAGTGCTCCGTGCAATTACTGCAGGAAGAAGGGACACATTGCTAGAGTGTGCAACTCGAAGAAAAAGCACTCTTCATCACGGGAGGGAAAACTCACAAAGCCACATGCGTCCGCGCCTGGAACGCATCCGCGCCTGGAACGCGCCTGGAACGCCTGGAACGCATCCAGTCAACACTGTTGACAACGACGTTTCTGCCGACGTGTTTGACATGTGGCCCGTCGACACTGTCGCGCCGTAACCACCCTTCACTGTGACAGTCAGCGTTTGCGGTAAGCCGCTCTGTATGGAGCTGGACACCGGTGCGAGCGTTTGTCATGGGAAAAAATCTTCAGAAGCTGCTACCGTCACTACCTGACATGCCGTCTGATGTACTCCTGCGAAGCTACTCGGGTGAGCTCACACAAGTTCAAGGTAGAGCGGATGTCACAGTGCAGTTTCATGGCAGAAAAGGAGTATTACCTCTATTCCTGACTGGGGAACATTCACCTACACTTCTGGGCCGGAACTGGGCATTGACATTGCTCGCGTGGAAGCAGACGTTCATGCTGTTTCTGATGTTGAGGAGTTTCTTCAAGAGTTTCCGGAGGCGTTTGAACAGAGCCTGGGAACTTTCAATGGTCCAGAAGCCACAATCTATGTTCCACAAGATGCTGTACCCAAGTTTTTCAAGCCACGCCCACTGCCCTTTGTCCTGAAGGATGGGGTGTCACAAGAGCTTCAGCGCCTAGTGAGGGAAGGCATCCTGGAGCCAGTCACTTCTTCAGCTTGGGCTGCACCAGTTGTTCCAGTGGCCAAGAAGGATGGACGCGTCAGGATTTGCGGAGATTTCAAGATTGCCGTAAATCCAGTGGCTACGGTGGAAAAATCAATTCTAAGAATTGAGGACCTGTGGCCCATGCTGTCAGGAGGTGAGAAGTTCACGAAGCTGGATTTGAGGGACGCCTACCAGCAAATAGTTCTTGACAAAGAATCTAGAAAGTATGTCACAATCTCCACACACATGGGATTATTCCAGTATACACGTCTTCCTTTTGGCGTGTCATCTTCACCAGCCTTGTTTCAAAGGGAGATGGAGAAACGTTTCCGAGGGCTGCCACATGTTGCAGTATATTTCGGTGACATCCTTGTCACTGGCTCGACTGACTCGGAGCATCTTCGCAACCTCAGTGCGGTCCTATCTTGACTCCATGATGTTGGACTTAAGTTGAAGTTCGACAAGTGTCATTTTTTCGTCCGACAAGTTGAATACCATGGGCACATCATAAGCTAACAAGGCCTGTCTCCAAGTTTGAGCAAGGTATCGGCCATCCTTCATGCACCTGCACCCCGGGACGTCAAGGAGCTTCAAAGTTTTTTGGGACTTGTGAACTTCTACAGGCGGTTTCTACCTAACCTTTCCGAACGCCTCCGCCCTTCGCATTTGCTTCTCATGAACGAGAAGAAATGGGTGTGGGGAAAACAGCAAGAAAATGCATTCAATGCAGTGAAGCACTTAATAACATCCGCCCCAGTCCTAGTACATTTCGACCCAGGGAAGCCACTGTGTCCCAGCTCCGATGGCTCTCCGTATGGGATCGGCGCAGTTTTCGAGCACAGAGAATCTGTTGGTCGAGAACTGCCCATTGCTTTTGCCTCCAGATGTTTGTCTTGTGCAGAGCAAAACTACAGCCAGCTTGACAAAGAGGCATTAGCCGTTGTATTTGGTGTTGAAAAGTTCCACCAGTACTTGTGAGGCACTTCTTTCACTGCTTATTCGGATCACAAGCCACTACTAGGATTACTGAATGATCAAATACCCATTCCAGTGCAAGCATCACTACGACTAGTCAGATGGCATTGAAACTTTCTCCATATAAGTACAAGCTTGTGTACAAGCCTGGTCTGGAGTTAGGTCATGCGGATGCTCTCAGTAGGTTGCCGTTGCCTGCTGAAGTGTTCATGCTTGAACAAGCATACCCAGGACTGTTGTCACCTACCATTGTGGCACACGCTACAAAAGTCCTGCGAGGGGAACAACTTCCAGCAGGGCCAGAAGGAAATCCATTCACAGCAAGGAGCAGCGAACTCAGCCTCCACGAAGGTTGCTTGCTGTGGGGTTCCCGATTTGTTATGCCAAAATCTTTGCAAGCCCAAGTTCCAATGATACTTCATGCTGGGCGTCCTGTCATTGAGAAAAGCAAGACAATTGCCAGAAGCCACATCTGGTGGTCGGGAATTGATGGAGACATCGCTAAGAGTGTAAAGAGCTGTGAAACCTGCCAAGCTTACCTGCGTGCACCGCAACGCATTCAGCACACGCCATGGCCGTTTCCACAGAGGCCCTGGTCAAGGCTTCACGTTGACTTTGGGTGCCCATTCACGGGTCATACATTCCTGGCCATTGTTGACGCCTATTCAAAGTGGGTCGAAGTTTTTCCAGTGGCGTCAACGTCAGTGGATGCTGTTGTCAGTGCTTTGCGAACAGCATTTGCGCGGCATGGGCTGCCGGATCTCATCCTGTCCGACACTGGGGCTGCCTTTGCAAGTGAACAGTACCTGGAATTCTTGGCACGTAATGGAATACGTCGCATGATTGTGCCTCCCTACCATCAAGCTTCGAATGGTGCGGCAGAGCGCGTCGTACAGATGGTCAATAACAAGATCAAGAACAGTGGATCCGGATCTTTCCAAACCCGGATTTCGCGGTTCTTATTTCACTACAGAACCAAGCCACATGAAGTCACAGGCAGAGCACCGTGTGAATCGCTCATGGGAAGGATGTTAAAGACACTTTTGGATGTTTTTTGCCCAAATCTACACACTCCAGTGCTGCTGAGACAGTTGAAGCAGAAACTACAGGCCGATATAGGGTGCCGTTCTTCTCCATTGCCGAATGTGGGAGACAACGTACTCGCAAGGAACTTTCGTCAGAGACCACCGTGGGTGCCCGCACGTGTCACGAGCACCACAGGTCAATCAGCAGCTACAGTCTGTCTCAGTAACGGCACTCTCTAGCATAGGCATGGCGACCACCTACGTCCTCAAGTTGAAGAAATTTCTGAGCCAACCACTGGACTATGGAGGCCTGGACCTGCTGGAACACAGGGTATTTCCAGCCACCCATCAACTGAGCGTGACACCAGCTTGGCTGTTTCTGTGGACTCTGACCCCACTGTGAGTGCTACTAGTGGAACAGAAGAGACAACTGTGAACGTGACTGGGGGTACAGAAGAGACTGCTATGAACTCTTCCAAGTCAGCGTGCAGCATGCCTCAGTTGCGAAGAAGCATGAGAAGCCGCAAGGCAGTGCAGCGCTACTCTCCATAATGCTCTTCTTGAACAAACTAATGGGGGAGGACTGTTACAGTTTCGGTTAGTGTTTGTTCCTGGCGCCACCCTGTGCCGGCGCGATAGAGCTGGCGAGGCAGCAAGGCAATAAAAAGGACACGGCTCGGGAAGTCGTAGTTCGTTGCGCAGTGGAGCGCGGTGCATCATTGTCCGTTTCTTGGAGCCTAGCCGTTGACGGCGAGCGCCGAGCCGGTCCGCCTCTCGGCATTGCTCGGTCCACCAACTCGTAACTGTTCCTCGCCGAACTCAGGGCGGGCGCATTCCGCTAGAAGCCGCGAAGACTGAGCTCGCGGTAAGGGCAGCGACGGTAGACGTGGCGTGCCTCTCTGCAGTGGAAGCATAGCGGGCGTTGGTCGGTTGTCCTCTACGCGTCGGCCTTGCTCATCCAGTGCTGCTGCGGACGAAGATCGTACACAGGGATACGGGCTTGTGTACGCAAGTACTGACGGCGAACAGGCTGTGGTGGTGGCTGCTGCGGCTGCGGGTGACTAGCGACGGACGCGTACGTCTCGACGAGTTGAGTAGGTAAAGAAGTAACGGAGCGCTGTGGATAAAGGGCACGTTGTACCTCTTCGCGAACAGCGTCCGTGAGGGCGCAGGATGCCATACCATCAGCAAATGGAAGCAGCTGCCGTATCTCTTCTCGTACAACTTCATGAATGATCTCGCGCAGGTTTGCGGTGTCGAGGGAATCAACCGGAAAGCGAGAAGCTGAAAGGTTCGAAACGCTGGGACCTCCAGCAAGGCCAGTGTCTCCAGCAAAGCGAAGATAATGGTCCGCTCGCGTAATCAAGGCTCGATCGATGTTCGTCGCTTCAATTACAAATTGTGCCTCTATAGACGGCGGATCTCAAATAAGCCGCCAGAAATGTCACTCTTGACGCCTCGCATGAGTGCGCGCACCTTTTTTTCCTCGGTGGCGCGGGAGTCCGCCCGGGCGCTAAGTCGTAAGACGTCTTGAACAAAACTTGTCACAGTTTCGTCAGGTAGTTGTACTTTTGTTTGCACAAGGTCTTCTGCTCGCTGTCACCGATATTGATGGGTGAACGTCCTTCGCAGCTCTTTCTTACAGACGTCCCAGGATGTAAGGGAGGCCTCGTGGTTTTCAAATCAGTGCCAAGCAATACTGTCCAGGCAAAAATACAAATTCTGAAGACAGATTTCGGCATTCCAGCCATTGTGGCGGGTCACACGTTCGTACTGTTCCAGCCGATCCTCTACATCTTCGGAGGCATCGCCATGGAACGTGGCAACCGTACGAGGAGCCATAAGTAGATATACAACGAACGGTGCGAAAAACGAGTCCATCTGCTGACATTAGGTCGTGGTACCTCGGGACATTGTAACAGACCAAATTCAGGAGCAAGCCCTTGAAGTCACCGGCTGAAACGTATCTTGGCCTCCTCGTCGAGGGGTCGGCGGCTGAGACTTGGGGGCGGACTAAGAGTAGCCGGCGTTGAGGTGCTGTGCTGCATTTACCCCGCGTCTACAGCAGAATGTCACGAGTTCTTTCGCTACCCGGACGGCAGTCCAGAAGGACAGGGTCAAAGGATGGGGTTGGAGCGCTGAAACACAGGAGGCAGAGAACAGGCCCTTGACCAGGCAAAGCAGCGGCGCCCAGAACCACGCGCACTCCGCACGATCTTCGTCTTCTTCCCTCTTCACAAATGACACGGATAGCACGAGTTACAATATTAGGCCGCTTTATGCATGCATGCCTTGCGAATTTACTTGCTTGCGCTTACAGCAGCATGTCTAACTCTGAATGCAAGGGCCTCGGAAGGCTATACTCTGATCTACCCTTCCACATTGATAGCGAAGCTCAAGTAGGCGCTGCCAACTCGGGTCTATATTGCAACGGACTCCATCGATGAGCCGGTCAGACCTCGTGATGGAGTGCTTTCTCAGTAAGAACTGAACGCCAGCTGATCAAAATTTCTTATGAGAGGATAACTTGTGGAGAATATGGTTGGTTTGCAATCCCAATGAACGCCTGTGAACATGTACTCTAAAGCTATTGGAAGCGCGGCCGTCGCCACATTGATTTCTTTGAGCTGAGAAAACAGGATGGAAAATCACAGAGCGAGCGCGGTTTGCAACATATTTTTTTTTTGAAGATAACAACTTTTCCGGAACTGCCGCTGACACACTACTGTAAAGAAAAAATATCTTCCAGTCAAGCCGTAGCTAGTATGACAGCATGAGGTGTGCAGGAGCCAAGTGATGCCTACGTCATCTATAAGCGGTAGCCGGCTAATTTATCTTTGACAGCTAATTATCATGCGTTCTGTGCGCTTCTTCTTGCGCATGTGGCAGAGCATTTGGTCGTAACTGAAAGAAAAGTACAAAATGGAAATATATAGGTGTAGGATACTGCGCTAACCGCGCATTAATTATGTAATAAATAGATACAGGCTCAGGCCTACTGAAAACCAGCCAGGGTGCCAGATGTCGAATGAGTTGAATTCGAAGGATACCAGAAGGAAACCGGGGACATGTGTTGCTCGGAAATAAAACGGCGATTCACCTTCATCACGCTTGTGCAGATTTCTTGTGGCTTTAGTTGGGTGCAGGTTTTATCACGTGATCAAAATCTGTGTGCATCTATCTCAGTCTTTGGAGGTAGAGCATTATATACTCAGAAACTGATATGTTAGCAAACAGAGCTAGAAGATCAAGATCATTCTGGTCTCTTACAGAGTGCACTATTGAAAATTCCCATTCTTATATTTCGCCTTGACTTACCGGAAATAAAAGAATTGAAGTGTGGATTTAATAGTTGATTGGAATGCCTAGCGCCGGCAGTAATTCGGGCACAGCAGGATCGGAATACCAGCCGCAGGGCACAGCTTCAGCGCGAGAGAGATGGGTGCCGGAAACCAGCGATGGTGATGGCGATGCCGCAGCGTTGTTTCTTCTTTATCTTCTTTACATTTCCCCCGCGTGAAGAAGTCGCCATCCTGGCGACTTACGGAGAAGAGACAACCAGAGGGTTGTAATACGTCTTGAGGCGGCTAACATGGACAACCTCACGGCCGCGGCGGCGGTGGTCGGAAGAAGGGGTACTGGCTCGATGATGTAGTTAACAGGGGTTGTGCGTTCCAAGACGCGATAATGTCCGTGGTATTTCGTTTCTAGTTTGCTGGTGGCAGGAACGCATAGCCAAACGAAGCTGTCGGCCAGGAACGTCGGAGCAGAGGTATCGCTATCATGCTGATCTTTGCGATAGCCTTGAGTGTTGGAGGTAAACGTGCGAGCTAGCTGACGGCATTCCTCAGCCTTCTGTACAATATCGGACAAAGCACTGTACTCAGAGGCATCTGGATGGTATGGCAAAATTGTGTCCAGAGTACAAGATGGTTCACCGCCGTATAAGAGAAAGAAGGGCGAAAAACCAGTTGTTGATTGGGTGGCAGTGTTGTACGCGAATGTTACGAATGGCAGTACCTGGTCCCAGTTGGAGCTCCCAGATTCAGATTTAACATACATTGAGAGCATGTCCCCAAGCGTACGGTTGAAACGCTCCGTGAGGCCGTTGGTTTGCGGGTGGTACGCGGTTGTAGCCCGATGTATCGATTTGCAAGACGACAGGAGTTCTTGGACTACTTTGGAAAGAAAGACACGACCTCTTTCGCTCAGTAGCTCGCGAGGGGCGCCGTGTCGAAGAATGAAGTGGTGCAGGAGAAACTGGGCTACCTCTCGGGCTGTCGCCGCGGGAAGTGCAGCAGTCTCCGCATAACGGGTCAGATGGTCGACGGCGGAGATGACCCATCGATTACCGGCGGCACTGCATGGTAGCGGACCATAGAGGTCGATTCCCACGAGATCAAACGGGCGAGCTGGACACGAAAAGGCTGGAGAGGGCCAGCGGGGTGGCGAGAAATCTTGCGTTGTTGACAGGCGGTACAAGAGCGAATGTAACGACGTATGAAATCGTACATTCCCTGCCATGAATACGTGAGACGAATTCGATCATAGGTTTTCAGGACGCCGGCATGAGCGCTTTGCGGGTCAGTGTGATGGTGGGCACAAACCTCGGTGTGGAGGTGGCGCGGAATGACAAGAAGCCATTTTCTGCCATCTGAGTTGTAGTTCTTTCGGTAGAGCAGGCCGTCCCGAATGGTAAAATGGGAGGCCTGTCGGCGGAGTACCCGAGGATGCATAGCCGCGGAAGTAGTGCCAAGGACATCTAGCACGTTAGAAACCCAAAGGCATATCCTCAATGGTGAGTGCTGACAAAGAGGCTTGAGGAGGGAATGATGAGTTAGGCGAACGCACCGGTGACCGAGAAAGAGCATCGGCGTCAGAGTGCTTGCGGCCAGAGCGGTACACTACACGGATATCGTATTCCTGAAGCCTGAGAGTCCAGCGCCCGAGACGGCCAGACGGATCCTTGAGAGACGCGAGCCAGCAGAGAGCGTGATGATCTGTAACTACATCGAAGGAGTGGCCATATAAGTAAGGGCGGAACTTCGTTATAGCCCACACGATTGCTAAGCACTCCTTTTCGGTAACGGAGTAGTTGGTCTCGGCTTCGGTAAGAGCATGGCTTGCGTAGGCGACAACGTATTCGGAGAAGCCAGGCTTGCGCTGGGCGAGGACGGCGCCGAGGCCGACACCACTGGCATCGGTGTGAAGTTCTGTGGGTGCAGTAGGGTCGTAATGGCGAAGGATTGGCGGTGACGTCTGAACATTGCGCAGGGTCGCGAATGGATCATCGCAGGCTGGCGACCAAGAGGGGAGGTTAGGGGCGCCTTTCAAGAGCTGTCTAAGGCGGGCTATGATGGTCGCGAAATTGCGAACAAAACGACGAAAGTACGAGCAGAGGCCCATGAAGCTTCGCAGTTGTTTCAAAGTGATCGGTTTCGAAAAGTCAGCAACGGCGCGGAGCTTCTCAGGATCAGGCAGAACTCCATCTTTGCACACAACATGTCCGAGTATTGTGAGCTGGCGGGCACCGAAGCGGCACTTTTTGAGGTTCAGTTGAAGACCGGCGCGGATTAGGCAGGTGAACCCCTGGCGAAGTCGAGTCAGGTGGGTCGGGAAGTTTGTTGAAAAGACGACGATATCATCGAGGTAGCATAAACAGATGTTCCATTTCAGGTCACGCAGTAAAGTGTCCATCATTCTTTCAAATGTGGCTGGGGCGTTACAGAGTCCGAACGGCATAACATTAAATTCGTATAGTCCGTCTGGAGTAATAAAGGCGGTTTTAGCGCGATGCTCCTCTGCCATGGGCACCTGCCAATATCCAGAGCGCAAATCGAGTGAGGAAAAGAATTCTGCGCCTTGCAAGCAGTCTAGAGCATCGTCGATTCTTGGGAGGGGATACACATCACGACGAGTAATTTTGTATAGGCGGCGATAATCAACACAAAATCGTATGGATCCATCCTTCTTCTTAACTAGGACCACAGGAGACGACCATGGACTACAGGATTCTCTAATTACTCCGCGTTGCAGCATGTCATCGACTTGTTGGGCAATAACACGGCGCTCAGTCGGGGACACTCGATACGGCCGCTGATGGAGAGGTGGGTGAGCGCCAGTGTCAGGAGCCGGCGCGAATGCTGGAGCGTAGCTCAGTGGCGCAACGCCGGACGATGAAATTGTGGGCGTGGGGAACGGCATTGAGGGTGCGACCGGAGCTTATTGAGGAGCAGGATTAGGGACGACTTCAGATACATGTTGCTGTATTGCACGGCGAAGCCCCGGAACAAGGCCAGCTGGTGACGACTCCTTAACCTATGGCTGCAGGGACAGTTGTCGCGCGACCTCCTAACGTGCAAAAGCCTCGATGTCTTCAGAGAGGCTAGATGACTCCCTCTCTGCGGCTAGTCCAGCGAGTGATGCATGATGCTGGCGAATCAAAGCAGGCTCCTTGCGGAGTTCGTCGTGGTTTTGCAGAGGTCGTAGATTTCCTTGACCGTAGTGGGGCCTTTGGCGATAAGCATGTTGAAAGCGCCGTCATCAATTCCTGTGAGGACATGACGTATCTTAACGGTCTCGGTCATGGTCGGGTCAACGCGGCGACACAAATCAACAATGTCCTCAATATAACTGATGAACGTTTCACCGGGCAGCTGTAGTCGCGATCGAAGACGCTGTTCCGCGCGGAGTTTTCGGACGGTGGGGCGGCCAAAGCCATCCGAACATTTGGTCTTGAAATTCGCCCAGGTGGTAAAGTCCGACTCGTGGTTTCGAAAACCACAGATTAGCAACATCGCTCAAGTAAAAGATGACATTATTGAGCTTACGGTTGTCGTCCCAGTTATTGTGACGGCTGACCCGTTCGTAAGTGGACAGCCAATCGTCGACGTCGTCATCGCTGCTTCCACTGAAGGTAGCGGGGTCCCGTTGACGCAGGGCACCTGTGCAGGTGACTGGCGGAGGTAGATGCGATGAAGTAGGCTCCGTCATTGGGGTAGTTAGCGTTCTGCTGCGAAGTTCCAGGGCGAGATGGGTACAGGGAACCTCAGCTTGACCTCCACCAAGTGAAATGTGGATTTAATAGTTGATTGGAATGTCCAGCGCCGGCAGTAATTCGGGCACAGCAGGATCGGAATACCAGCCGCAAGGCACAGCTTCAGCGCGAGAGAGATGGGCGCCGGAGACCAGCGATAGTGATGGCGATGCCGCAGCGTTGTTTCTTCTTCATCTTCTTTACAGAATCACCAATCACAAGTCTTCAATATTGATTGCAAGCAAATATTGTGATTAAACTATTATGATGAATCTAAAAAAGGAGCCCACAGTACAGTAACAAGCCTTTTAATGCACTTACTTGATAGTTCGTACCAGCCCCGTAGTATGTACTGTCACACATTTGAACCAGGAACCGTGCCAAAGCCGCAGTGTCGAAGAGCTACCTTTAACAGTTCTGAGAGCTATAGCTTGACGTGATCTGTAATTTACTTTAATGCAAAGAAAGAATTCTCTATTAGGTTGTTTTCATTTGGAATTGTCCCCCACGCATCCCACCCTAGCATTCGATGCAAAACAATTTTATAAACATTTCTTCTAGTACCCATACGGCAGTTAACAAAAGCTGCATTGTTCGATGAATCACATCTGTTAGTCCCGAAACAAATTCGGAACTACCACAATCATAACGGCCGCCGATCCACCAAGTAAGCACTTCAGGCCTATATGATATGGCAGGAAAAAAGGTTAGTTAAAAATATTTAGAACTAGAAATACCAATGCTGCTACTCCAGGCGCCATGTGTATTTCCTAAAAATTGTTCCTAAATATAGAAGGATTTTAAGAAGCAGGCCCGCTATAGCAAGCACTAACGGAAATGTCTGCCTATCTCGCCATGCACAGAGCAAGCGTCTACAAGCTTTCAGTGTAAATGCCCCCCGATTTTTAATTCGTTTTTCCTGCTCTAAAATCTAGGCTTGTAGCGGCTGCATATGTTCCTAACCGATCTGTAATTGTACTACCGCATTGCAAATAAATTATACAGCTGCCACCCATTGCGTTCTGTCAAACAATTTTACTTTCCTTAATTCAGTGGTTCGTTTACAAAAGGTCCTCATTTATGAAACTCAGGCTAGGAGATTTCACGGTTTACCGTTAAACATTATAAACTAAATCAGACAATAAAATAATTGTCACGTGAATGCACTTAGGTAGTTTGAACGGTTCGTCTGTTTTGAGACGGTGAATATTGTCAAATGGTGGCGTCAGATGCAAATGATTGCAGGCAGAACGCGCGTTCAATATTCTATCTTGCCTTTTGTGTGGCTGTGCATGAATTTCCATCGCCGTTTACAGCGCTGACCCGAATAATGGCGATCACATATCGATCTGTCCTTTTCATCTTGAAATTTAATGAAAACTAAACGCACACAACGGCTTCAACAAACCAATACGTCAATGAAAACGATTTCTTTGCTAAATATTGCGATAAGAAAAAACTTCATTTTGTGCATTGTGGATTGCAGTGATTACAACGCGTTTTTAAAACAACATTCTACCCTCTCCTTTGCTGTAGGTTGAGCAAAAATCCCTAAAGATTTGAGAACAGTTGCGCAAACACCTTTAGTTCTCAGCTTATCGAGAAATGGTTTCAGTTTTAACAATTTGGACATATATCCTGCGTACGCTTGTTAAAGGTATCCAGAAATTACATATCTCTACCCACTCAAAAAGGCGGGAATTTTCATTCAGAAAAGGTAGCATGAAGCAGGTGCTTTAGCTCCTGTTGCCTATATGTATCTACTTGCTCCTTATGTGAGGAAGCAGAGAAGATATGAAGGATGGCCTACATTAGCTGATTGGTGAATTGATCTCAAGTGTTTGCTATCGAGGAGACTTCGAAACCAGCCGGCATTCAGTTCTACGTAACTCTAGGCGCTTCTATGCTATCAGCTCAAAGAAGTTTTGTTTTTAGCCGTAGTTCAGTGTGCGACGTAATAAACGCAAAATTAGACACTATTTGTCATCTGCGGTGAGTGAGAACCCCTTATACGATGGCGTCAACATTTATGTACTTCGTGGTGTATATTTTTGCGAAGTATGTAGTTATTTTTTTAATTCGCATATGCTTAGATTTTTTAACCGCAATTTAAACTAAAGTGAAACCAAATTTGGCGCACATTATTGACAACTATGGCGGAAGTACAAACGGCGAGCTCTTAGCGACATATATTTGCGGAAGAGAGTAACAGAGGCAACACTGTATTAGAGGACGACAAAAAGGAGTTGGAGAATATTAAATATTTTCGGGGAAAGATATAAGCCTCGAATTTAATACCATATTGATGCAGCGGTAATGGGTTACGTCTGAGACTCGCATTGGAGATCTTCGTTCGCGTTTATGCACTTATCCAACTATCTTAATCTATTGTCCCTTAATCAATGCCTCTTGTATCACACACGCACACACTCATTAACATACCTTTGTAGGTTATAACGTTATGCTAAAGACCAGCCGACGTAAATACGACATTAATGTAGTCATCTGAACATGCTTTTGGGGTCTATGGATAGCGTTTCTATCAAGAGCCAAGGCCATCGGACTACCCAATTACAACGGCCGTTCTAGGTGGCAGCTTCTGCCAACACATACATCCCAATGGACCATTCAGGGCCTACCATGACACATTACACCTACCAACTTCCGGATTCTAACGCCGACAACGCCGACGAAGGATTTTTCAGGTCAACCGGAGTTTCAACTTTCTATGTTCGTATATTTTGCAATCAAGCAAGCATTTCCTATCTCTTCTTCGCTGCGCGAAATTAGGTATTCTTCTTTGCATTGGAGTATTGCCGAAACTGTTGCTCCGCTCTATCTTCATTAGGTTGCAGCCAGAGTTTCATTTTGAGAACCGGAAACGATTTGTATTTTCTTTTACGGTTTTGCACAACACTTGACACTGGCCCAAATGGCTTTCTGCCATGCTTAAAACAAAGCGAGTCCGAAAACACTCGCACCGCTTTCAATTAAGATATTTTATAAAGAGGGACCTCAGAAGGCAGGACCGAAGGTGATTGCAAGGTTCAAAAGAAAGCAAAACTTGCTCTTGAGAGGTAAGCCCCAAAATAGTGCCCAACTGAGATCTAAGACCATAAATGACGAACAAACTGAAAAGTCTTACAAATTTCGCAGTTTTTGCTTTCTGCCGTAGGCTCAAATGTTATCATTGCTCGGTTTCCTGAACGAACAGACACATCCGAAGTAACATTGTGTGAAATGTTTCTGCATAGTTTTGAACCAAGAGAGGAAAAAAATATTTCTTTAATTTCTCTTAGTGAGTTTGGCACCTAGCTTGTTGGACGAAGTTGAGGGGAATGCACGCTTTGGTAGCAAATTTGGCAGCGTAATTGAAAGAATTGTTTACGACGGCTCTGCTTCTCTTGATACCAGTGCATATCAATGAATGCATGACGTAAAGGACTCGATAAATGCTCTAGATGAACATGTGAATGGGACATGCGGGTTAAAGAAAACGACCGTGAAAAGTATTTGGAGCTTGAGCTGGATAGAGACGAAAGGGTTAAGCAGGCCACAGGTTGGTTACAGAAGTGACGCGCGAGTGTATCAAGGCGGAATGCGATATCAGCAACGTACGTAATTGAATCGCGGTGCCTGAGTTAGCGAAAAACCAAAACATGTTGCTTATTTTCGATAAGATGTGAATTTATTTGCACCATGGCATCAAAGAGCCAAGTCATGCGCTACAGTTTTTTCTCTAACACGTCGCAGTATTGCGTTAGTAAAGCAGCAGTCGATTTCGCTTGCTGTTCGAAACGTTTATAGCTCTTTAATCATTTGTCACATTCTAAAATTCCGTTTTTGTTTGAATAAAAATTTGTTGGATTCTGTTTGGTTATCTGCCGTTAAAACGTTTAGAGCCGCCGGCATAGAAACTTCTCTTCATATATCCACAATAGAAGATGTGATTTTGAAACCAGGTGAGAGGAGCTAGATTCAACGTTACTGAGTATGAAACGGTTAAAAAGCACGCTCACATCCTAGCTGTCACAATGCAATTGTTGATAACGAAGTTGGCAATAGCGCTGTCATGATACCGTCAGCAAAAGCAATCCTCGCAATATAACCACCCAGTACGTGCGCTTCTACCGGCGGCGTCGGGTGTATGCGTCTGTCGAAGCGTTCCCATTCCTAGGGGCATACGTAGTACACCTGGATGCACTAGAAAGGGGATATTTATCCACACTGCATAACATGCAAAAACGTCGTAAGTGGGCAACCATAGTTATGGGGAATTAAAGCAAACCGTGTGGAATTCCTTCAGAGGCAACTGCCTTGCTGTAAGCGCCTTTTGGTAATGGCAATCGTCACTAGGCGAGTAAAAAGTTTGATCACAGGAGCTGTTTCTGGGTTCTTTTCATTATTTAAAGAAAACAAGCCATGATTGGTACTCAGTGTAAATACGTGTGCTTATGTTAAATGCAGTTAAAGCAAGTATACGTTCCAAAGCACGAGCTTAGCTTAGGTGCCTCGAATATTGCTTTCCTCAATAGTCAGAAAGCCTGGCAATGATGTTAGACGTAAGTTCTCATCGAGGTTAAGTTGACGTGATCTGTTAGCGTCGCAGACGGAAGTATACGCAGACAACGAAGTCCAATGGACAGCTCGAGAGTGTGTTGCTGTCGAAAACCAGCCGAGGCAATACTCATTTTATTGCACAAAAATATACTATCTTCCACATACTGACCTGATGATCAAAAAACAATTCTGAACAACCGGTTAGGCATTATAAAGTATTATGTCGGCCCCAAAAGGAAGCCTGGTATTGGCGCCATTCCACCGCCTCAAACACAAAGGGTAATTTTGTTAAATCTGCCGTGCCTGCACTTTTCTTGCTTGATCGACTATAGACTGCTCTACTTACTGCAGCACTTATTGGTGCATGGTAAGTTCTGCTGTTGTATTTTTCTTCGCAATTCGCTTATCAGGCCGTATCCCTAAGCGAATCAGGGAGAGGTTCTAGCGAAACAAAAAAGAGAAAAAAAAAAGGCCACCGTTAAAGCAGAGAGCTCTGCAGTCGAGAATATGCTGACTGCTTCGAGGAGAAGCGAAACAACCAGCCGGTGATAATGGTGTGCAATTTGAGCGTCCAATGTTAGGCCTCCGAGCTCATTCAGTGCCCCTTGAGCAGAACTGTGCGGCGCGGCGCGCTAATCAAATTAGATTCGCTCTCTTCCGATCAGAAAGAGGGCGAATACAATGGAATCGTAAAGCGGAGCGCCGAACGCACGTGCAAAGGTTTGGTTAGCTGAGCATGCAACTCGATGCCATTCAGTTTCAATTACCTGCCCACCGTAGGCGAGTAGCACAGAGTGCGCGCTTTCAAAGAGGTTAAAGTTTTGGGGTGTAAATACTTCCTGATTGAATGCCGGAGTATCCTGTAGTAAAGTTTGCCTTCGTGCTAGAATTACTGTGAAGCTAATATCAGAATATACGCCCAGTTTCATTCTAGATGGAGCGATATATGTAGTGCACTCATTTTCTCAATTAAATCGGACTATCAAAAACATAAGCGCTTTCTAGTAGTTCGATTTCAATCATCCAAAAGTAGCGACGACCAAAATATGTAGCTTGAAACCACGTATGACTCTCATGCGTTAATGCTTATTTCCTTTTGTCCGCTCCGGCCCAGCTAAGCCTTTTACTCTTTCTTAACACAGTCGTAATTCTAAATAGCTGACCAAAAGGATCATAGGGCGCATGTGTCACCTTTTTGTCATTTTTCTGCGTTTTCCTGTGGCTTAGATAACTTTCTGAGATGCATCCGCAGTCCTCGAGCTATAAACGTTATTTGTTTAAAATCTAGGGTTCGAAACGCGACAAGCCAGCTAATTTTACAGTTGCCGCCGCTACCAGAAACAGTGAGCAGATCTTGCGCGCTAGCGCTGCCTCCTAGCCATACAAAGGTTAATTGACATGGGTTGAGAAGGTGGCGCTCGATCGCAATCTACAGCCAAGGGCAAGAGATGTAAACTTGGAAGTGGATTGGAAGCGCCCAAATTTTTGCTTAAGATGATAAGAATAGGTAAAAAAAAAAGTTAATTAAACGTGTTTTTTTTTGTCATTTAGGGCACCGCTGTAACTTTTGGCACTATAATGTTTTATTTCCACACATTGCGCTAAATACACGTTGTTGTCTGTAATAGAAATAATTTATGCTAGCACTCTCTCAGCCGCAGTGGCCAAAGTCACTTATGCAAATGACTTTGACTATGATGATTTGAACTTTGCTTTAACGCGGACCTGAGCATACCGCTCAAAATCTCGGCATTTCTTGATATATTTGCGTGCGACTTGACGGGACAACGACATTGAAGAGACGTCGACCAAACCGACAGGCGTCATCCAGGCACTGAATCGGGAACATCTGAGGGCCGAATGAGGTCTTACAATATTTAACGAGACGAGTTCTACGCCCTCGTATATGACCGGCATATATAAACACTCGATGCTGCCCAAATTGGCTACGAAAATTATTGTGTAAAATTGTTTCTCACTTCTTGCTAAGATATCACTGAATTTATGCGCTTGAAGTACGCTGAATTTTAATTCGTCACTTTTTTTTAAACAGTGCAAAGGAAGATACATTACAGCATGCACTTCCTTATCATCCTTTTGCTGAACGGATATTTTGAGTGGACCACTGCAGGGAAACAAGAGCGCTCCAGGGTGATAAGAGATAGAGACCCTGAATAAATATATTCAAGTGCTTTTTGAGAGGGACGACTCGAAGAAACTGTTTCCGCGTTGTGTCCCCGAATTGCTACGTCGAGCCATCCACTCTTGATTACGAGAGAGGCATTGATTTCTTTTTTTGCATTTTAAGCCTGAGTGTCATTCATAGCTTTTGGAGGTGCTGCCCTTAGAGTGACGGAGCAGTTTTACACGAAACGCACTACGCTTGCGAAGTCTTTATGTGCCAATGAAAGACGGGAGAATACGAACTGCTCTTAAGGTACAGCACTACGATGATAGAGTATTCGTTCTTAAGGTGTTGCAGTTGTGACTGGATATCTATGGCAGCCAGAAGGGCGTCTTGTTACACCTGTTATGTAGTCTAAGTTGCTAATTTAACGTGGAAATAGCGGCGCTTTATTTCCTCAAACCTGATGCGTACGTCTACAATTCTGCCGAGTACGGAGTAGCAGATTTAACGTCGCTTCATATTTTTCTAAAATATAGGCCTTATTATCTGCATTAGGACGCCTGTAATCCAAACTATTTTTCGTTTATATTCAGGTGAAGTTCAAAGCGGACGTTATAAGATATGCTTTTTATACAGATAATTAAGAAAAGACGGCCAAAGAGAAATTCTTGCGGCACGGCAAAATGGAGCGAGTTTAATTAAGATGAATTTAATTCGTGTAACCAAGTTCTGGCGGTTAATTATTAACCATCGAATCCCTTCGTACACTATTATATATCGCCGTAGAAGAGAAGACTGCAGAAAATAGGCGAAAACGAAGGACGAGCTTGTTGCCTGACAGCTTCGTGAGATGAGCAGGCCTTTAAGGTTTATTGGGCGAATGAAATGAAAGCGAAAAAATGAAAAGCAAGTAAAATGGAGATATATGAATGAGATGTGCCTCCGAATTATTAGAGATCCTTTCATGAAAGAATAAACTGTGTTTATGCGGACCTAAACAGACGCACGCACACTTCCGCCTTTATCGCAAACTGATATCAGGCACCACATTCAAAGCCTGTTTTTCTAAATGCTAGTCACAGCCTCATGCCATGGAGATGGCTGGAAACTCGCAAAACAAGGGACAGCCTTCATGCGCTGCACGAAGTAGGAGCGCAGGAAGGTAACACGGTGGTGTGCGGAAAAAGCCACTGGCTGAAATCTGCGCGAGGAAGGGATACGAAATGGTGCTGAATTATATTACAAATACTTGGATGGTAATACGAGAGGCGTGATTAGGCGGAGAGGCGTGGTTAGCGTGCCAGTAGAGAACAAAGAAAGCTTTTTCAGCAAATGTAAGCACCAAATGGCTGAACTCGGCCACTGAATGTTTCACTCCGGAAAATGTATCTTATCTGCTCGTGGGCGGAATAGGTTCAGAGCTTGCAAAACAGGCTCCTGTATCACGCGCACCACTCCGGAAATCGGCCTGTTCTGATTACAACTCCGAATGATGCCGTTATTTGACCGCACTATAGGGTTTGCTTCAGTGATGCCTGCAAGCGGTGCAGTCATCTTATAGAGTTCGATGAGTGCTTTTAAAGAGATGTGGAAGTGTTTGCTGCATACGAACTCTCCAGCGTAGAATTACGCTTAGTGTTCCTCTATGGCCGCCATTTTCCCTAGATACCTTCCGTAGGCAAATAGCGCAACAGTCGAAGCTATTATGGAAGAAACAAGAAAATGGCGACAGGTTGCACCTGGTGGGCCTCTGTAAAAGCTGTTCGAAAGAGGGCAGATGGTTGCATCCATGCTGTGCGGCGATCTCCAGTAAACGTGGAGGCATTCCCAAGGAGCAGTGCACGGAGTTATATTTCTTCTTACTAGGCGCTGATTTTTCAATATAATATGTAGTTTAAGACCTTTGAATGCAGAGAAGATTTCAAGTCCTAAGCAAAAGAACGCTCAGAGAGAACGACAAAAAAGAGTCCTGTGAGCCCAGAGCCCTAGCCTCACGATGCGGTGGCAGGGCTGCAAATGTAGCTGTAATTCCTTCCTCACAGTCTGACAGTGATCAGACAGATGCTTATAATGACTTGGAGTGATATTTGTTTGCAACCTAGCTGCGTGTTCTGTTTAAAAATATGGTTTCTGGTATTAATCGCATCAATTACCCTAGAATTTCAAAAGGGACGTGCAAATATTTTCAAGCTGGCACTTATGGATGACCTTGTATCATTCGCAGGAGGGAGTATTTTGAGCCGCACACTTTTTGTGGGTCAAGCGCCATATGCTGATGCAATGCAGTAACTTACCAGGTTTCTTTTTTTGCCGACCATAAACATGCACCACGTAGTGATGTTTCATACCGCTGAACCTCAAACCCATCGCATCATCATTATCACCAGCCCGAATATACACACTACACGGTGACGGTCTCTCCCACATTCCTCCAATTAACCTTGTCCTGTGCTAGCTGCATACACTTGACACATCCGAAGTTTTTCCCTCATCCACTCTCGTAGCTTTCTGTCGCTCCCTTTTACACTTGCCGTCTCATTGCATTCAATTTGTTACCCTAGGCGACCAACGGTTACCATTTTTTCACACTACATGATTTACCCAAGCCCATTTCTTCATAACGACCACTAGAATGTCTTTGCGTCTAGTTATCTCTCTTAGCCACTCTGCCCGGTTCCTATGTCTTAACGCTACACTACCACTATACGTTCCATAAAATCTTAATCTGGTTCCACATACTAAGTGGAAATTACATACTAAGTGGAAATTTTAAAAAGGTTCCACTTAAAGCGGAACCTTTTTAAAAGTTCCACTTATAATTTGAGCCTATGTGGAACCAGATTAAGAGTGTAGTGTAGCCATCTGCGTCAACCTGAATATAAGTGGAACAGGGCTTTCAATTAACACGTGTTTCGTTATCCTCACATTTCCAGTCTATAGGTGAGTACAGGTAAGATGCAACTGTTGTATCCTTCAATCTTGAGCGATACCAGTAGGCTGCTAGCCATATTCTGCTAGTACTTGCTCAAATGCGCTCCACCTAAATCCTTTTCCCCTAGATATTTCTCTTTCATTGTCAAACCTGCGGCTACTAACTTTCCTAAGTAGACATATTCGCCTACTACTTTCATTGCTTCGCTACTTACTCTACACTGCTGTTTCTTCCCGAGGCTGTTGAACATTACATTAGTCTTATGCATATTTATTTTCTGGCCAGCGTTCCTGCTTTTTTCGTCTAGGTCATCAATCATTATTTGCAGTTCATCCTCTGAGTTACTTAGCAGGACAATGTCATCAGCGAAGCGCAGATTAGAGAGGTATTCTTCATCAACCCTTATCCCTAACTGTTCCCGCTCTGTCACCGAATATTTCATTTAAACGAGCTATGAATACTACTGAGGAGATCGTGTCTACTTGCCTAACACCTTTCTTTATAGGAATTTTTTTACTTTCTTTATGCAGAGCTATGGTTGCTGTGCAGCCACTGTATATATCTTCATGCACTTTCACGTTTTGCTCGTCTAAATCACGATTTCGCAATACCTGCATGTCTGCCGAGCTTTCTACTGAGTCAAATCCGCGGGGCTTTAACTAGGCTGCTTAACGTTGTAGAACGCTGAAAAATGTTAAAATTTGGCGCGGCGCGACTAATTAAAGAAGAACTTTTTTTTAGCTACTCGGCAGAGCTGTGTCCACGCGTAAACTCTAGAGAGGTTGCATGTGATTTATTTCCAGCTGATTTATGGAATAGTGTTTGTAATTATTCCACTGTTATGAATTTGCTGTTATATTGACTTCTACTAAATATTTCTGTTTTTTTATATCATGCACGCGTTACACATCACTCTAATGAATGTGAAAACCAACGAAAAGTGGACGCGTAACAAGGAGTGCACAAGGACGACGCTTGTGCACTCCTTCCTTGTTACGCTTCCTCTTTTCGCTGGTTTTCACCTTCAACTATGCACCAATTGGCCCAACAAGCAACGCTTCTTGAATTCTATATCACTATGAATTCCAGAGCAAATTTTTAGGCAGTTTCTACAGCTCTCAAAAGTGTGCACTTATAAATATGCACACAGCACTTTGGTTTAAACATTGTACAAAAATTGGACAGTAAATTTGGAATAAAATTTCCGAAATGTTTTTTTTTTCAAGTTCAGAAAACAATATTATTCATAAAATATTTTATTTTACGTTAGAAAAGTGCATTTTATTGACTCCACGTCCGAAAATATTCGAAAATCTTGAGTATGTAGTTTAGCTGTTGCATACACAGTACCTTATGCCAAAAGAACTAGCAAAAACCTAGAGCGCTGTAGTATAATCATTTGCGAGCTCTACACAGCTCGAAAATCCCAAGCCAATTTTGTTTTTAATCCTACAAAATGTTACACTGTTAAGAAAACAATCCATCTCATACAGGACGAGGTGGTCACGAGGGCGACTACCTCAAATCAACCGGTACAGAAACTTCACATATGTTATGCGCAATATCTTGCGAATTAAACGTTTGGAGCCACATCACATGAAATAATTTGCATCAAAGTAGCACTTTTTCAGGAACGTTTCAGAGGTAATTTTAGTTCTTTTTGTAGTTACGGATATGAACGCAGATGAAACGAAACGTACCCCCCCCCCCCCTTTAGAAAAACGTTAAGATCAAAAATTGACATAGCTCTCAATCGAACTCATTTGTATCAGAGCGTGACCAAAACTCCGCGAATCCTCTAAAATGTGAGAAGAAGATCTAATTTAGTAAGCACGTGTGTCCCCTCAGTTGTGAATGGTGTTTTACCGAATATAGCATTACACAGAGCTGAAAAAAAGCACATATTCAATTCCCTCTTTGGCCTCGCCACTGTTGCTAAGTTGTTACCGCACTCAACTGCTGTACCCAAGGATGCGAGATGGAATCACGCCTGCGGCGCTTTGCTGCGAGTGAGTCGTTTTCAGATGTTGACACAGTAAATTACCACAACCCGCTGTGAAATTTTCTGCATGCGAAAATAAACTTGTCAGACACGTGTCACGATAAAGAAAAATTCTGCATAAGCTAGCACAAGAATATATTTTCATAAAAGAAGCGATTCTGATCATTATTTCAACTGTATAACGCGACAACTTCGGTCCGAAAATGCTCAAACAGGCACCTCTGTGCTGTGTCCGAAATGTGCCGACCGAAAAATAATATTTATGCATTCATTACGCGTGCGGAATTGACAGGTGCTGTTATTATTTCAATCTGGCTACGCTGTCATTACTAACCACCATACAGAGTTAGCACATTGCGAGTGGATCATTACTGGCGATTTTAGTGCTCGCCGTTTACAATGGGGAAGAACCAGAATCAACGCCGAAGGAAAAAATCTGGCCTTATTTGCTTCCGATAATGACCTCTGTACACTCAATAAAGGCAGTCCGACTTACCTACGCGGTTGTTAGTCGAGCAGTTGCCAGTACATGACATTAGTTCCTCGGTCTTTACACCGGTGTGTTCACTGGTTTTGTGATTTGGAGACCCATGGGAGCGAGCACATTCCTACTTACCTCAAAATAAACGGACTTGGTGTGTCCGCTCCAGCTAAGCTCATACGCATTGACTGGACGGTGCTTCAAATGTATATGAAGGAGGCGTGCAGAGAATCCTTTACTGGTAGGTTAAAGAACATTATAGAAAATCCTATGACTGTTGCTAGTCATCACATCTCGTCATATAACATAGACAGTAAATTTGATCTTGAACTAGAACGCCTACGTGCTTTTCGGTGGTGAGCGGAAAGACGATACAGACGAACCAAGCGCTTAACTGATCTGAGAGCGGCTAGGCGTATGCAAAATAAAATCAGGCGAAGAATGGATGGACTGGCCGGCCAGCGCTGGAAGTCCTTCTGTCCGCACTTGGATCCCGAAAGTCCATCCCTCATCTGGCGGACTGTGCGGGCCTTGACGTGCATTCACAGAAAAGACAGCCATTGTGTGCATTGTCTGTATAACATAATTGTAAGCAGATTGAGATAGCAACTGACGTGTGTAAGAAAATTGCAGGTGCAACAACTTCCTTGGGTTCTCAGAGTGTCCTTCCTTCCTAACTGGAATCAGCGATGGATGTCAATTTTTCTCGTGAGGAACTCGACTCTGCTCGGCGGGATGCAGACGTTCGTCTTCACTAGGGCAAGATGGAATCACATGCACTGCGCTCTTCCATTCTACCTACGACGCGCGAGAAGAGCACTAACATTATAACCCTCTTGGCTTGACCTGGTCATCTGATAACCCATTAAAACCAGGGAAGCCTCCACTCGAGCTCAAATTCTAAACGCCAATATCCTTTTCTAGTTTCGTTGCAAAGGTAACGGAAAGAATGATTTTCACGTGACTTGAGTGGTACCTCGAGCACTAGAAAAGATATACTAAGGAATGGCCGGCTTTCAGCGGGATAATTCCTCTACTGACTTGAACAAATATATAGCAGCGCAAAGAGACGAGGCTAAATCTTAAGCAGGCCGAACTGGGAGATGCGTGAACAATAGGTTGAGAGAACACGCCAACAATGTAACAAATGCCTGTGAAGGAAAAAATTTTGAAGGGTTTTTTGGTCACCTACTGTCTTACTTGTAAGGACTGTTTCCCGGTTCTTGCTAGCCCTGTTATTAGAAAAAAAGAGCAAGCAGTATATTACGCGAGAAGTCGTGGAATGGGAACTGATGTGCAATCGGGGAGAAGCATGTGTTAGTTCCGCTTCTATCACTCTCTGTGAAAAAAGAGCGCACTTATTTGCGCATGCATTGACGATGACGCCGGATTGCTCAGAGTAGATATGTTCACGTGATTCGTTCTCAATTAAAGTTGGAAGTTAAGCGCTGTGCTTGTCGTCTCGTCTTGTCCTTGTCTCTTTGCGCTGCCATATATTTGTTCAAGACATGTACCAACACGCCCAATTTAACACGTTAATCCTCTACTGACATCTGTTGCAGATTCGCGTTGGAATTAGCAAGCAGAAGGACGAGGAGGAAGAAGTGGCTTGCAGGAACTGGGAGGGCGCGAGAGAGACTGAGCGCCATGTTGGCTTATTGACAGCCGTGGGAACAGTCGGTTATTAAACGCAGTGAGAGGCTACCCGATGTCTGCCCTGCTTCTTCCATAACATCGTCGATGGCCTCGTGTTCACGATTCAACGACAGAAACGAAAGAAACGACAGTCCATGACGCTCTTTCTTGATTTGAAAGGTGCCTACATCAGTGCGGCCCTGAAGCCGTCTTCGATAGCTGGAAACCATGGGCATCGGTGGTGGAATGTATGCGTGGCTAGAGAGCTATCTGACCAGACGATAATTTTTATTCAGTGTGACGGTGGTTGGACTGAAGAGAATTATACCCACCGTGGAGTGCCAGCAGGGCAGTGTGCTCAGCCATACTTTTCTTCATTCTGACACTCAGCGCCCCTCCCCCTCCCAGAGGACCTCCCCTTCCACCAACCAAATATCAACGTACGCTGATGCCATCTGTATTTGGGCCTTCACTATAACGCGTCTCCAGGTGCGTGCAAAACTTCAAGGAGAGCAAAAGTATCTTCGCGTTATCTTCCGAAGCCAGGTCCCAGCGTTTCACCGAAAAAATGTACTCTAGTGGCATTTCCACACAAAACTGTCATTCCATACCTGGTATGCATAGATGATCATACCGTTTCTTATGACAAATCTCGAAGTTTCTTAGGGATTCTGATAGACCGCAATCTACCATGGAGCCCGGACAGCATCCTATTGAAAGAAGAGCTAACTACCATCGCTCACTGCCATTTCTTGCGGAAAATCAATGGGGTCGTCAGTTCAGTCAGTGCTATAGTGTACAAAGAACTATTTGCAGGATTCCTGCGGTACGGTATGACTGTACTTTGAAACAACTGAAAGATTAATTTGCGTGCCTTACAGACTGTCCAGGGTATGGGCCCTTCGCACATGCCTGGGCCTCCCACGGACCGCATAAATATTGGGTAGTATTGCACTCTCCGCCAACAACCGGCCTTAGAAGTATATTGCGCTAGGCGCATTGCTAATGCAAGGCATATTTAAACAGTCCCACCGCATCATCTTACGCAGATTCATCTGTAGAGAGAGAGAGGGATGGGTGATGACAGTACAGCTACATCAAAGACATGTCGCGTCACATATCACGTAACATAAAATCATAGCCTTTCGATCAGTCCTGTGCTTTTCATAAAACGGAGCAGTGCCTGGGAGGCGTTCATCGCAGACGATTTCTCACCCACAACCATTATACCCGTCTAACCCTCTCCCCCAGTGCAGGGTAGCAAACCAGTTCCTTTGCCGGTTAACCTCCCTGACCTTTCCTCCTTCTCCTTTGTAGAGACAACATACTGCATTTACAAAGATTATAGCAGCGAGCCAGTTATGCATCCAAAGCACTTCACTCCAGCAGTATCAACTCCGTCGCCACTCTGGTGTCTCTAGCTTCCATACGTGTGCCTTGCTGTTCTGGGCATATTGAAGAAATCGAATTTTTCAACGCCAGATCTTCAGCAACGGACACCCGTCATGCTACGTAATGACTATTGGGACCGTACTCACGTCTATATAACCCCTACTACTCGGTAACCTCTTCTACTTTTACCGGCGTCTTCATCATTCCGGCGAGACAGCCAAATATTTACCATATATTTCGCACAAGTATAAATCGGCTGCAACAGAACTGACCGCACTTCGTGCCGCTCTGAAGTATATACCTGAACAAACACCTGGCAAATGGGCTCTGTTCTGTGATATAAAGCTGCCCTACAATGTCTTCAATCTGTCTTGAGGCATCGACCATGAGCAGCGGAGGTAAAACATCTGCACTAACAGGCATTACACGAGGGCTAGGAAATCATCTTCCACTGGCTACCAAGCGATATTGCAATTGTTCCCAACGACTTTGCTATGATTCTCCTCGATCAGCTCACGATACAACCAGCCTTGTCGGATACCATTAACAAGAGCTCACGCAGCAAGGCACCTTCGACTGCTCGCTCGAAACGTTACTATACAATTATGGTCTACGCCTGGAGGCTGGACATCCCGCTCACACCACATTGACAAATTCAACTGAAGATATCATTCGGCCTATCCACTGTGATGCTACAATGTTGTGCCGCCTGTGGTTATGAATTGCGTTTCAAATACCTATTTCTATGTCCAAATCTCTGAATACTTCCTCTAAGCAAGCTGCGAATAGTACTGGTAAGATCATGTCTCCTACCCTAACACCTTTCTTTATGGAAATTTTGCTGCTTTCTTTATGCTGAACTATGGTTGCTGTGCAGCCACTATATATATATATATATATGTTTATTTATATATATATATATATATATATATTGTAGGGGGTGTGTTTATTCAGTCCACGCAGAGGGATTCAGCTGCTCAGGAGGGACTCGCAGCGGAGCATCAGGCGTGGCGAAAGAGCAAGGCAGCGAACAACTTCTTCGTCCTTGAGAGCGGCAGCACGCGACGCATGTCAGTGGTTATATCGATGAAGATTACCACACTACAGTTTCCCCCGGGCAGAAAAGGAGCCATCCTGGCTACTCATGGTGCCGAAAGGACAGACGGATCGTAGTAGGGCTTGATTCGGTCCACATGAACTATTTCGCGTCCACGGCGACGCAAGTCCGCAGATGGCGTAACGGGCTCAACTACGTAGTTCACAGGAGATGTTTTTTGAAGGACTCGGTATGGACCGTGATACCGAGCAAGAAGCTTCTTTGACAGGCCGGCGGTTGTGGCAGGAACCCAGAGCCACACCAGGGAGTTGGGCGCATATGAAGGCGCCTCGCCAGCGTCACGATGGTATTTTTGTTGCCACTGATTTTCTGTTGTGAGAGAGCGGGCGAGCTGACGGCATTCTTCTGCGTACTTGGCGGCTTCCGAGAGTGGTGTCGATTCAGAAACATCAGGGTGGTAGGGAAAAAGCGCGTCCATTGTGCAGGTTGGCTCGCGCCCGTACAGAAGAAAGAAGAGAGAGAATCCAGTGGTGGTCTGTATCGCAGTGTTGTATGCGTAGGTTACGAAGGGAAGAACGTGGTCCCAGTTGGAATGAGCGTCGTTGACGTACATGGCCAGCATGTCACTCAGAGTACGGTTGAAGCGTTCTGTCAGGCCATTCGTCTGAGGGTGGTAAGAAGTAGCGGTGCGATGAATGATGCGACATTCTTTCAGTAGGGCCTCGAGAGCGTCGCACAAGAAAACGCGTCCGCGGTCACTGAGCAGTTCCTTCGGAGTCCCGTGGCGAAGAATCAAGTTGTTGAGAATGAATAAAGCAACGTCTCTTGCAGAGGCAGAGGGTAATGGTGATGTTTCAGTGTAGCGAGTAAGATGGTCTACTGCCACAATAATCCACCGGTTTCCAGTAGGAGTAGTAGGAAGAGGGCCATAGAGATCTATGCCAACGCGGTCAAACGGACGAGCAGGGCAGGGTAACGGCTGCAACGAAACAGGGGACTTCTGAGGAGTTTTTCGGCGTTGACAAGATTCGCAAGCGCGCACGAAATGTCGTACGAAGCGGTACATTCCACGCCAGTAAAATCGCAGACGTAGGTTTTCAATACGCCACCGTGAGCGCATTGTGGGTCACCATGGTACGCAGCACAAATGTCGGCACGGAGATGACGCGGGATGACTAGAAGCCACTTCCGTCCATCGAGCAAATAATTGCGGCGATAGAGAAGACCGTCGCGAATGGAGAAGTGGTGGGCTTGGCGGACGAGCGCTTTGGATGAACGACCGGGAGTAGGACTTGAGAGAAAATCCAAAAGTGCATTGATCCAGGGGTCATTCCGCTGCTCGGTAGCCGTGTCGATAGTGGTAAGAGTCGACAAATCGTAGGCACAGACGTAGTCAGACGAAGTATCTCTAGGCAATGGTGAGCGGGAAAGAGCATCCGCGTCCGTATGCTTCAGGCCTGATCGATAAATGACATGAATGTCAAACTCCTGGAGACGAAGAGCCCAGCGAGCAAGGCGACCGGATGGGTCTTTCAGAGAGGCAATCCAGCACAAAGCGTGGTGATCGGTCACAACGTAAAACGGTCGACCATACACATAAGGACGAAATTTTCCGATAGCCCAAATAATGGCCAAACATTCCTTTTCTGTGACTGAATAATTAGATTCTGCCTTTGTCAATGTTCGGCTGGCGTATGCCACAACATACTCGCTGTAACCAGGCTTAAGTTGGGTAAGGACGGCACCAAGCCCAATACCGCTGGTATCAGTGTGGATCTCCGTAGGCGCAGCCGGATCAAAGTGGCGTAGAATGGGCGGCGAAACCAAAAGGCGGCGTAAAGTGTCGAAGGCTTTATCGCAGGCTGGAGTCCAGGCGGAAAGGTCGGAGCGGCCGGCAAGGAGCTGGGTCAGTGGAGCGATGATAGAGGCGAAGTTCAAGATGAAACGTCGAAAGTAGGAGCAGAGGCCGATAAAGCTCCGAAGCTGCTTCAGGGAGGTTGGCTTCGTGAACTCTGCAACTGCGCGAAGTTTGGTGGAATCGGGAAGAATGCCTTCCTTAGAGACTACGTGGCCTAAAATTGTGAGTTTTCGAGCGGCAAAGTGGCACTTCTTCAAATTCAACTGAAGCCCAGCGTCGGCGAGACACGTGAGGACATGCTTTAGGAGGAGAAGGTGAGAAGAAAAGTCGGTAGAAAAAACTACGATGTCATCCAGGTAACAAAGACAGGTCTGCCACTTGAGTCCACGAAGAACAGTGTCCATCAGACGCTCGAAAGTAGCTGGGGCATTGCAGAGGCCAAAGGGCATAACGTTGAACTCGTATAATCCATCCGGTGTTATAAATGCAGTTTTCGAGCGGTCATCATCAGCCATCGGTACCTGCCAGTAGCCGGAGCGCAAATCCAAAGAGGAGAAATACTCGGCTCCCTGTAAACAGTCCAAGGCGTCGTCGATTCGTGGCAGAGGATAGACATCTTTGCGTGTGATTTTGTTAAGCCTACGGTAATCGACGCAAAACCGGATGGAACCATCTTTCTTGGTGACCAAAACAACCGGAGAAGCCCATGGACTGTTAGATGGCTGTATGACGCCCCGGCGAAGCATGTCGTCCACGTTGTCAGCAATGACTTGGCGCTCAGAGGCCGACACGCGATAAGGGCGCTGTCGTGAAGGTGCGTTTGTACCAGTGTCGATTGTGTGCGCAACGACAGACGTGCGACCCAGAGCAGTGTGAGGAAGGTCGAAGGCAGAAGGGAAGTTCTGTAGAAGAGCAGCGAGTTGATCGCGTTGTGCGGGTGGAAGATCTGCGTCAATAGCTTGTTGAAGAACATCGGGTGGTGTCGAAGCGGTCGCTATATCGCAAGAGCTGAGAACATTCACGTCTAATGAAGTAGGCGTTGCAGGAAGAGTATTTACAAGCGCGGGATCAAGTTCTTCAATACGACCGAGACACTCGCCGCGTAGCAGGACGGACGGGCACGAAAATGGATTTGAGACGTACATTGCTCTAAGGCCATCTTCGAACTTGAGGACAGCAAATGGAAGCAGGAGGCTGGGATGGCGTGAAGCGGCGTCGGAAGGTGTGAAGAAGACAGTCGAACTAATAACGCTTTCACAGGAGAGTGGAACGAGGGCAGCAGAAAATGGAGGAATGTCTGTGTCATTGGCGACGAGGAGTTTTGCAGGCCGGGTAGGGACGTCACACAAGACGGTATCACAAAGAGGTAAAAAGGAAACTTCCGCACGGGCACAGTCAATAACGGCATGATGAGTGGAAAGGAAATCGTAGCCCAGGATGATGTCGTGTGAGCAGCGAGACAGTACAATAAACTTGATGCTGTATAAGGCGTCTTCGATGAGAACACGGGCCGTGCACGCCACTGAGGGTTGAATGCGCTGTGATGAGGCGGTGCGAAGCGAAAAGTTGGAAAGTGCGGTGGTCACCTTACGAAGACGACGGCAAAGAGCTTCACTGATGACGGATACGGCAGCGCCCGTGTCGACAAGAGCGAGTACTGCGACACCGTCGACAAACACTTGAATTACGTTAGTGGGAGAACACCGAGGACTTGAAGAGTTCGAACCAAGCGCAGTTCTTGCCCCGGGAACTGCGACTGTTAGTTTCCCTCAACAGTGCCGGTAGAACGTCGGAGTGGGGACGGGGAACGGCGACGAGGGGAAGGTTATCGGCGAGTTGTGTACGTTTGGTTGTCACGAGATACAAAGTCGGAACTGGCCGGATTTCTCGGTGAGGGCTGGTCTGTATTGTAAGAGTAGTTCCATAGTTCAGGTCGAGAAGGTGGAAGGCTTTTGGCGGCAAAGGCGTGCGACATGGCCCGGCAGCCCGCAAGAGTAGCAGATTGGCCGGTTGTCCGCGGTACGCCAAGGGTTCGTAGGGCGCTGGCGTACCCTTGGAATAGGGACATGGAATGCAGACCCAGGCAAAGGCAAAGGCGAAGGAAGGTTGGAAGGAGCGGCCTGGTAGGAAAGAGATGCTGATGGCATGAGCGGCCTGGCCGCAACTTGGGCGTAAGTCAGTGGTGTCGTTACTTGCGCCGGCACTGGGCTGGGTGGCAGCACAGGGCTGGGCGGGAGCATGGAGCTGTGCGGAAGGACATCAGCGATGTGATCTTGAACGGCACGCCGTATGGTAGGAGCCAAAGACGGAGCCATGTCAGGAGCAAGGCGGCCAGTATCCTGCAACTGAGGGACCAGCGATAGCTGGCGGGCGACCTCTTCTCGAACGAAGGCTTTGATTTGCTGAAGTAACGGGCTGTCCTCTGATGGGGTAGAACCGCTCAGCGCTAGTGTAGAGATGGCGTCGTCTCTACCACTGGACCGCAGGGTAGAAGCGCGCTTTTTACGAAGCTCGTCATAGCTCTGGCAAAGTTTGATCACGTCACTGACCGTTGCTGGACTTTTTACCCACAGCATCTGGCACGCGTCCTGAGAGATGCCCTTTAGGATGTTTTCGATTTTATCTGCTTCGGACATCAGGGGGTCGACACGTTTGCAGAGGTCAACGATGTCTTCTATATAACTCGTGAACGACTCTTCGGCTTGCTGAGTGCGCTCGCGCAAGCGTTGTTCTGCTCGGAGCTTGCGAACTGCAGGGCGGCCGAACACTTCCGAAAAATTCTTCTTAAATGCAGACTAAGATGGCAGGTCTGCCTCATGGTTGCGAAACCAGAGGTTCGCCACGTCAGTCAGATAAAAGATTACATTACTTAGTTTGGTAGTATCGTCCTATCTGTTGTAGCTACTGACACGCTCGTACGTCGACAACCAATCGTCGACGTCTTGATCGGCCGTGCTGCTGAAGAGGCATGGGTCACGCTGCCGTAGAGCTCCAGAACAGAGGACCGTGGTTGGGAGGGGTGGCGATGTCGAGGCAGTATCATCCGGCATGGTGGACGCAGATGGCAATTTGCGGCTTCTTAGTTCCAGGGTGGACGGGAACGTACCCCGCACCTCCACCAATTGTAGGGGGTGTGTTTATTC